>APFE030922069.1:549975-563996 GCA_000404065.3 Pinus taeda
GCGCAACGCCACTAATCCTATGTGTAGTGCTTTTTCAAAGACAATTTTTGAAGGCTTCCCAGAGTCCAAATTAGGTGAAGAATAGCTTGTTGGAAAGCTTTATGAGTCTAATTTATGGAAAAACTTGAATTTCTGAATTTGGAGTTGATTTACCCCTCCAAAAATTGATTCTCCCAAGACTGCTTCTTGTGTGGCAAAAAAGTCGCAGAGAGGGCACTTTTTGGGTGTTTTTTGCCCTTTTGGAGACCTAGAACTTGTCCAAAATTCTTAGCCATTTTGGAGCTTCTATATTTTTCCATGCTGACTCCAAAAATATAAACTCTTTTGCAAATGGATGCCCCCAACAAAAGCGCAGCACCAGTGGCACTACACACCTATTGGAAAAGCCTGTGTTGAAAATTTCTATGCATAGTGCCACTGATTCTATGCATAGTGTCACGTTTAGACTGAGCTTTGGAGGCCTTCCCTATGTCAAAATTTGGTTTTGGATATCTTGTTGCAAATCTTATCGATTCTGCTTTCCAGAACATCTTTAATTTTATAATTTGGAGGTCATATGCCCTGTCAAAAGTCTAATCTTCCAAGACTGGTAAAAATGTGCAAAATGAGGCTACCTAAATGCAAAGTGTTGTTGCAGTAAACTTTTGAAGGTCTTCCTCAAATCCAAACTAAGCTTAGGATAGCTCATTAGTAATCTGATTGTGTCTAGTTATCATTTTACTCATCGAGCAAGTCATTTGGCCAACCAAGCTAGGAAAAATATTGATTTTCCCAAGGTCACTTTAGAGGTGCATTAACTCTCCTGAGGTAACTTGTATTTTTGACATTTCTCTAAAGCTGTGACACCCACGTAAAAAGTGAAGGAAATGTTTCTTCCTTGGCCTATTACAGACAAAAAAATCTCTCACTTTTTGCAAATTCATTTTTTCTTGCTGAGAAACATCATTTCAGTAAAACCTATCCCAATGTGTGGAACATGGGATTTTTCGAAATGAAGTGAAATGAAGGGCATAAAGGGCTTATAAATTCTTGAGAAAATTTTGGAAAGTAGGGACGGATGATAGGAAACAGGGGAAAGTGGAATTTCAAATATTGAGTGAGGATAAGGGGTCCATAAGGGAAAAACACAGGTTTAGCCTATAAAATTGTCAAATTGTAGCAAGAAATTACGGTTTGTGGGAAAATGAGGAATTTGAGGGATATCAGTGATGGGAAGCATTTAATAAAGTACATTAAGGATAGGGGAAGGTGTATGAACATTAGGATATAAGTTTTCTTGATGATTTGACCATGCAAGAGAAATTACCTTCAAAACCCTACCAGAGGGAAATGAGTCTTATCTAAGCACAAATGAAACACAAACAAGGTGTAAAATGACCTATTGGAACCTGAAATGATGATGACAACCCTTTGAATGATGGTACACTCAGTTGAATGGTGACATGGACCGACACTTGGAAAACTTTGGAAGGACTGAAAACAAACCCTAGACCTAATACTTAGTGACCAAATTTTAGTTGAAGATTCTCTGGAATGACAAAATTTTACTATAAGATCCTAAAACCACTTTGTAAGAGCATATTTGATCACTGGTGGAAGGCTTCAAAGACTGACACTAACATTGGCTCCAATGGGGGTGGTAGCTCCTTGGAGGTGCCAAGAACCATAGATCTCTGGGAGAGCAGACCAATGACTTATCCATTGGGAAATATGGAATCAATATCTTGGCAACAAAAAAATAAAAAATCAAGACTCAAGACTCAAGACTCATAACTGAAACGAAACTGATTCAATAATAAAACACAACTGACAAACTGGAAAATATTCTCAAAATGGAGCTTATTCAATCAAACCTACTCTAGTTGTTCCATTCATCATCTGATCAAATGAAGTGAAATAACCAATGCAACCAACTAAGCATTCTCGTTGTTGTTTGCATTCTCCACAAGTGTTTGCTTATGAACAGCAAGAGAGAACTACTAAAAGGTAACTCCCGTGAAAACTTTTAAATAGATCTATTGAATGATATGGATTCTCTATCTCACTCCAAAAACACTACATAAGGATCTTGAAATTCATGTGCACTAGGAGTTAGCTCATCCAATGGATTACTTTTATTCACTTTGTACCATGAATGCAAAATTTCATGTGAGCTTTGTGACAAGACTTCTACTGAAAAATGACAAAGAAACTGGCAGCGAGATCAAGTTTGTATTAGTACATGTTTCAAGCTCACAGGTAGGTAATGGAGAAGGACTTTGACTGCAGACATCATCCAACACATCAGCTATTGGATCATGAAAAACTTGAAAAGACTGTTGCAACCGATTTTCTATTGGTTTCGATGAGATTACCTAATTTCCTACAAGCTGCTCATTTGAAGATATACTATGCAATTTTCCCTTCAAAAACTGAAATGATTCAAAACAAAATGGTACAGAATCATCTTTCATCATTTGATCATATGTGCGAACTTCCATGTCTTCATATGCAACTTGACAATCAATGGGATTTGGGGGCTGCAAATTTGGATATGAAAAGTCTTGAACAAGGTTTTCCTTGCCCTCTAGATGGTCAAGATTGAAACTTATCGACGGTTGATTTCTGATAGCATGAAAGTTGTCTCTGATGGTCTGAAATGAAGTAAAACAAAAAGGCAAAGATCCTTCGCTTACTTCAAAATTTGATGCACTTTCCTCCTCACGTCCATAGCTAATATGTAATGGTTGATCACTATATTCAAACTGCTGAAAGTGAACTTCCTCCTCCCACAAACTATCTGTTGATTTGTCTGCAAGATTAGCTTCTGTTTGGAGAACATAATCATCATCATACTGATCAAACTAAGGCAAATCATCAGTATAAAACACATGACTTAGAATACATGTCATATCAACAGATCTCTCTTCTCCCAGATGATCTATAAAACAATCATTTTCAAATCTATGACAACTGGGATAGGAAAGAAGATGTTTTGGATCAATCACTTGTTCATCTTCAATCAACGAGACATGGTCTTGAAGATCATACTTGTTACAAAAAAATATCATGACCATGATTATTTGCAGTCGGTATTGGTCTATCACCACCTATGCCAGCTTCCTAAGCAAATCTCAAACCTCAGCTCTTCAAAACAAGCTTTAGAAATGAGAGAAAGACATCAAAAAAGAAATGTAACTCTGGTTCCGTACTTTCTCTCACTTTTGCCTGCAGGCCCGCACCTTCTTTTCAGGATATTTGCATACTTATACGCTCTGTATGTAAAGGGGAGGGTGTGTACCCCTATGAAAGTCAAAAGGCGCAATTTTTATCTTAAAAAACTCACTTTGGGTTAATTCTAGAGTTTACTAGAAGGATTTGTTACGTGGATTGTTCGCTCCAAGTGGTTCATGCATCCCATAAGAGGAGGAACTAATCCCTGTTGGGAGGAGCTATCCCTTGAAGGAGGATTCTATCTTTGAAGGAGGCCTGGTACCTGATCTCCATAGCACTATAAATTGAGGCATTGGGTCCAGTGGCTGGAGACGTTAGAAGCTGACATTTTGACGGTAAATGCAGGAAACAAGACTTCTATTGAGCTTAAGAGGAGAGATCACATACCTTTTTGGCTTCATTGGGGAGTGAGTGAAGCTTGTCAAAGTAGAGGAGACTTCTTGTTGGACCCTGGGAGGAGCTTGTACAGCGTCAAGGCAAAGGTTGTAAGGTTCTTCTCCTTTCGAATTAATACAATCAAACTCATGTTTCTCAACAAGTATATCATGTTATTTTTTTCATGGACTCCTTGAATTTCATGTTAAATATGTTTTATAACACTGGTTATTCAGGTGCTATTTAATCGTTTTCCTTGTTTTTGTTTGCAGGTTTGTGACAAAGGAACTTACTTGGATCAAAGGAGAGAAGGCATCTCCAAACTTGTGTTGGACATGAGGTAGGCCTTAAACACATTTGTTTGCCACTATTTATAAAACACATTTAGAGAAAGATAGTGTCTGGTTGGTTGGTTTGTCATTAGGTCTTCATTAGATTCTAGGAAGGTCTATCTTGTTCGCAAGATCGACTCATTCTGCGTGACAAAATCACGACTCCATTGGGGATTTGATTGTTTTCCTCGTTTTTCTTTGACTTGAGAAACTTTCCTTTTTGTTTCTGTTTTTGGCTTGTTGTGTGTGGATTTGGGTAGATTTAGTGGATTTAGCTTTGTTTTTTATTTTTCATTACTGTGGCCAAAGTCTGCAGTCTGCACATGTATCACAATGCGTACCTGTACGCACTTTTAGTTTGTGCACAGAGCATACCCGCACCTGTGTAAACTCTGAACCTGCGTACCCTGCTAAATTTTTGAAAATTTTGACTTTTTCTTTTTAAATTAGTTTTATTTTGCTTTCCTAGTGGTTATCCTCTGCCCATACCTGCATGTGACTGGTTGAAATCTTTCCTTGGTTTAATTTCATTAGCATTAGGGTTTTAGGTGAAATTCCTAGAAGTTTTGCTTGTTGGGTTTGTTTTTCGATTTGGTTGTGTAGTGGCTCTGAGCTTAGAGGCTGTAGGGACTTCAGATCACCTTAGTGTCTACCAGTCTTCTTAGAGAGTCTGACCATTTATGAAATCTCCCCTTGTGAGAATCACCTTATTCCTTTACAAAACTTCGAAAAGCTTGTGATTGAAAGTTTGGATTTTCATTTTTAAAAGGAAAACAAAATTGGTTGTTCTTGACTTATTTTTGATTCTGGACAAATCGGTCCCTGGTTTGCTTGTAACCAAGTAAAACATCCTCAAAAATACTTTTGTGAGCTTTTACTTCAAATAGGTTTTCTTAGTTTGTAGATCTTAAGCTTGCTTTATTCAATAGTTTTCTCAAAGATTTGCTTTAGTTATAGTTTTAAATGTTTTTAAAAAATATATATGAAAGGTCTCGTTTGAAAAAGTTTGTTTTATAGTAGCACTTGGTTTTTCGAATGAAAAGAGAAATTCTTGTGAAAATATTTAGTTGTCTCGTTTTTTAGTGCATTGAAACGAATACTCTTCTTTTGATTTGATCGTTAAGAAAGATTTGTGTTTTTAAGTATTTTCATCTTCCAACTCTTTCCTAGCTAGAACTACATTGAAGAGAAAAGATTATTTAATCATCTTAAGTGCATTTTTGTAGTGATTTTGAGTCGAGTCTTTACACCACGAGTTTCATCTCCATCACCTCTTGACTTAATCAAAAACCACTAAAAATCACGCTTAAAATAAAATCAATCTAGAAAATTTTTTGTTTCTAGGGCTCTAATACACCAACATAGCTTAGGCTAGTATCTTGGAGTAGGGAGTAATTAACTCTCCAAGATAGCAAAACAAACAAGTAGCTTTATCTTGCGGTAGGAGAAATCCAATTTTTGCATCTATGCTCTGGGTATTAAAGGAGAAGCACGAGATCGTGTCCGAACCAGTGTGGGAATCAATCCTTCCACATTGGGAACGACGCCAGATATTCACGTATTACAAATGGTAAACCTTGGATTAACCATTGTCGAGGAGCTTGGGGTCACTTGTTGGTAAAACTCGATTTATGTCGAGGAGCCTTCAAGGGGATTGAGCTTGCTACTCTGCCCTTGGGTGCGTATTGGATCGTAGACTATTCCCCCAGGTATATTTGTTTCTGTTGGTAACCTTAGTGACCATATTCTCTAGGATTATTCCTAAGGTGACGATGGCGGGAAGATCCCACTATAACTGGAGTAGAAGTCGGCTAGACTCACTTGGATTTTCTGGGGGGGTTCTCTTCACTCGAGACAGTTAAGTGGAGAAACTTGTGCCAGTCTATTCATTAAGCAGGTTGCCGGGGTAACTGTTCCAACTGCTATTTTTGTATCGAACTCTGCGACGTTGGATTTCATCACCAACTAGTGTTTTCGGTCCTGAAAGTTACTGTTTGTGTCTGTTTGATCTCTTAGATTATTTAGGCGTGTGATTCAATTTGATTGGTTCTTTAGAGACTTTAGGTGGTTTTCATTGAGATTTTACTTTGTTTGTGTGTGAAGTAGTTAAAAGTCTTTAACTGTGGCTGAATTACCGAGGCATTCTCGTAGACTTTGGGGCCAATCCCCTGAGTTTGTTAATGTGGCTGAGTTACTGAGGACTTCTCAAAGACTTCGGGGTCAACCTCCTGAAGACATACCGAGCCACTTTGAAGGCTTGAGAGTCCCCGTATCTCCAAGTAGCGTTAGAAGTGGGTCACCTGAAGAAGGAGAACCTTCTTTGGTATAATATTCTGATTCTCAACTGTTAGTAATTTCAGAAGTTACTAGTAGCATTGCATCTACTAGTGATATAGGTGAAGAACCTGAGGTATCTGAACCCGAATCTGAAGTTGCTCCTACTCCTGTATCAGAGTTTGTTTCTCCGACTCCTAGTAGTCCTAGTTCTCCTAGGGTAGAAACCGTAATCACCCAAGATCTTCCTGCTGGACTCATAGCAATCGAAGAACTTGCTATTTCGGATATCGAAGAAAGCTTTCCTTTTCCAGATAATCGACCTATCTTAGAGCTTAGAGAGCGTGAATCGATTTTTTATAGTCCGCCTAGGAGCACTGCTTGGTACCGTTCACTGACCAATCTTTTGGAAAATCCAGGACTTAGTTTTACACCACCTCGCATTTTTTATCACCCTTCACCTAGAGATCATTATCCTACATTGAATATGTCTAGTCTGTCATCCATGTATTCTCAATCTCCGGAAGCCTATTTGTACGGCGGCCCTTCTGTTCCCGCTGGGTATCAGTCCATCTCTGGTACTTTTTCAGGAGCATCTCCTCGTCCTATTGAACAAAAGTTGTTAACTGGAAGTAATGTGAGGTCAACCTCAAGGTAGTCAGTTACCGCCTGGGGGGCAACCTCAAGGTACTCAGTATGTGCCTGGGGGACAACCTCAGGGTACTCAGTATATGCCTGGGGGGCAACCTCAGGGTACTAGTATATGCCTGGGGGGCAACCTCAAGGTACTCAGTTTGCGTCCGGGGGACAACCTCAAGGAAAGTATATCCCTACGGGACAGTATGTTCCTCAAGGTCAACCCCAGGCTCAATATGTACCCCAAGGTAAACCTTAGTATCAATATGTACCCCAAGGTCAACCTCAGTATCAATATGCACCCCAAAATCAACCACAATATCAGTATGTACCTCAAGGTCAACCCCAGTATCAGTACGTGCCTCAGGGTTATCAACCCCAAGGTCAGTACCCATCTTAAGGTTACCAATCGCCTTCTGGTCAATCATATTATCAACCCTACCCTCAACTCGGTTATGGTCCTCAATATCCTCAATGTCCATACCCCAGAACGAATTTGGTGTGGGATCCATCTCAAAATCAGCAGGTCTTGAAACCGAATGTGCAGTCGTCATCTCAACCTGGACAACCTTTGGTTGCTGGTCCATCTCAGCAACCCATCCAATCCACTGTTCAAACTTCTGCACCTTCTGTAGTTTCTTAGTCTAGGCCTAATTACACCTCGTACTTTGCCTCAAATGTCTGCTGCAACTACTGCAACATCTACTCCATCTACCCCGCCTTCTTCTGGAGTATCAGCAGCTCCGGTTTCTACTATTCCTGTATCTACTCCTCAGACCTCTTTACCTCAGTCTGGATCTATGGTCCAGACTTTGGTCCAGATGCCTGTAGGAAGTACGGTTATCACTTCTCAACCTAAATTTAATCAACCTCCATACCAAGGACAGTATCAACCTCAATACGGTCTTGGTGCACAACAACCAACTTATCAGTATCAACCGTACCCTGGGTATACATATCAACAACCTCAGCAACCCCAGTATGGTCCGGTTAATCCTAGTTTTCCAGGAGGACAAAATATCCCGAATGCGATTCCCATCCCTAGTTATCCTGGATATCCTCCTCCTGGCGCTGGTTTTCAGAACCCAAGTTTTAGGGACCCTAATCGTCAGTTACCATTCATTGCAACTTTGGACTTACCTGACTTGACGCACCTTATGAACGATCCAATCAACTATCTTCCGTATTGGCCGTCAATGCCGCATAAGTTGCACAGTGATATTCCGAAATTCGAAGGTAAACCAGGAGAGGACCCGTCGAACCATGTGATGACTTATCATCTCTGGTGTGCATCCAAGTCCATTTCAGATGATTCTATTCGTTTACATTTGTTTCAACACACTCTAATTGGTCTTGCGGCCAAATGGTATATCGAATTACCGCGAGCCACTTTTTATGATTTTAGTCAATTAGCTACCTCATTTTTAACTCATTTTCAGTTGCCAGTCAGATATGAAAATGGCACGGAGCTATTAACTTCGTTAAAGCAGTCGACGTCCACTTACATCTCAGATCATATCCATGAATGGAGACGTCGACGGCGTTTAGTGAAGGTTTATATACCGGATCAAATCTTAGCTGAGTGGTTTGTAAAATCCTTGTTGCCTAAGGTCACTGAAGATGTAGCTAAAGCCATAGTAGTTACTAAAGAGCAAGTCATTGCTCAAGCATAGTACCTTGACTTAGTTTACACTCAGTCAGGTACGTTACACAAGAAGATCCCCAACCTACCTAATCAAAATTAAATCACTGCTGCTCCTTCAGGGTCTCATGCCGATGATGGTATGATTGGCATGGTAAATACTAAAAGTAAGAAGAAATATTCTAAGAATTCTTCTCCTATAATAGCCTTGCCAGATTCCCCGACAAGAGAGTCTTCTGCGGAACTTTCCGCCGACATTCACGTTGTAGAATCTTCTACAGCTAAACCAAAAAATGGTGGTAAGAAGAAAGGGAAGAAGAAGAATAAAGAGAAAAATTCAAAAGAGAAACCCAAAAAAGCCGAACACTCTGATGAAAAGCGCAAACCTCGTTATCCGTGTCTCATTTGTGATGAAGACCATTATATGAGAGACTGCCCTCATCGGGCGAAAGTTGCAAAAATCGTCAAAGGTTCCTAAACTCCTGTTGTCTTGAAGGATCCTTTTCCAGCTCAAGATAGTAAGATGATAGGTTCATCCTCCAGTACCAATGAAGAACCCATATTGATGATGTCTCATGTAAGGATTGTGACTCGATCGCAAGATTATGGCAGTAAAAGTCCTGTTGATGGAAAGGAAGCAAAATCTTCTCATTCAAATCCATCAACCTCAGCTCCCGGTTCCGATCCACTAGAGATTGAGAAACCTAACCTGGACTTAGTAATCAAACCACCCACAAAGGGTGTACTTCGAAAGTCTGCTTTCAATCCACATGCACGAGCGGCTCATAATTACAACATTGTTGAGGATTTAGTTGTTTCATCCTCAGCAATGTCGGCTTTGGAAGAGCTGCAATCATGCCCAGAACAACACAAATTACTTTGGTTGGCTATAGGAGTTGTTGATACTCAGGACCCGAACCTAATAATCTTCGATCTAGAAAATAGTGCACCACGTCTCCCCCATCAAATGGCTGTCCAGATTCCAGTAGTAAAAAACAGACCTGTTCATAGGACTGTGATTGACGAGGGAACTTCCACGTGCATTATGTCGATACAGTGTTGGAGATTTCTTGGTTCTCTTTCGATAAACCAATCCCCGAAAATTCTTAAGGCCTTTGATGGTCGTAGGTTTCATCCTTTCGGCATTTTAGGATCTACCTATAGGGGTTGAAGGAAAAACCGTTAATCTAGATGTGGAGGTGGTTGATGCCCCTCTAGATTACAACCTTCTCTTGGGTCGTAGTTGGTCCTACGCTATGACAGCGGTTGTCTCATCGGTCTTTCGGCTTATAAAGTTCCCTCACAATGGAAAGATCGTAACTATAGACCAGTTGTCATACTTTTCATCCGACCCAGCCTCAGCTGAGAGCATTCAGCACGTTGGCAAAGCGACGATCCCTTATAAGGATGTTGGTGTAGGGTTAGTTAAAGATTCCGATTTACTGGGCACTTTCCCTTTCCCTCCTATCAACGCATCGTCTTCTACTGCAACAATTCATATGATTTCTTCAGGAACCATCATTAATGATGATCCTTGGATTATCCCTTCTGAAACTGAGATAGACTCATTTGGTACTCTTATGCCTTTGAGTCCATATGAATTTGCATATCAGTCTGTGCAGTCGTTTTCTGACCCAATATCAACCCAAATCGACTTAATGAACAAAGTCCATGAAGACTCATTTTCAACATCAACCTCGGAATTAAACATGTTTTTCGAACTTGTTCAATCAGATGAGCAAATTTGTGAAATCCTATGTGTCGATGAGTTACCATGGGAAGATCTACATCACAGATCTTCGTTTTTACCCCAGAGCGATCGTTTTCAAAATGATTTTTCATCAGTCTTTACAACTGAATATGTTAAGGACACTCAGAATCCAATCAAACATCCTGATTCTGAGTTAAATTTGGGAAATATTTCTAAAACTATTCCCCTTGACATTTCGGTTAAGCCTGGAATTATTGAAAACGTTCATATAGGTGCCTCTTGTACGGACGATGAAATCAAAACATATAAGGCCCTATTTCAAGAATTCCGTGACATGTTTGCCTGGTCCTATGAGGAAATGCTAGGAATCGATCCAGCAATCGTAATTCATGAAATTAAAACCTACCTGGACCCTAAACCCATTCGGCAACGTTTGCGTCAGATTCACCCAAGAAAAGCTATTGCGATTAAAGCAGAAGTTGAAAAACTGTTGAAAGCAGGATTCATTTATCCAATCTCGTTAACGGATTGGGTATCGAATATTGTTCCCGTGAACAAAAAGCAAGGGACAATAAGAATCTGTATTGACTATAGGGATATTAATTGAGCATGTCCAAAAGACAATTACCCTACACCCTATATCGATCAAATTATTGAAGATTTTGTCCGCAGTGAAATTTTCTCCTTTATGGATGGATTTTCGAGATACAATCAAATCAATATTCTGCCTGCCGTTCAACCAAAAACGGCATTCATTTGTCCATGGGGAACACTTGCTTATTGCAAATTACCTTTTGGCCTTAAGAATGTCGGCGCAACATTTCAACGGACTATGTCTTATGCTTTTCATGACGTAAAACACATTGTGCAACCCTATCTCGATGACTTTCCTGCTCATTCCTTACATAGAGCTGATCACCTTGTCCATTTACGAGCAATCTTCATGAGGTGTAGGCATTATCGAATTCGGTTGAATCCCCACAAGTGCGTGTTTTGCATTCAAACAGGTCGATTACTGGGTTTTGTAGTTTCGAAAGCCGGCATTCGTGTCGATCCTTCGAAGTTCGAAGCTATCATCAAATTGCCTCCTCCTTCGAGTCTTCGACAACTCCAAAGTCTGCAATGGAAAGCAAAGTTTTTACGTTGATTTATCCCTAACTACACCAAGATTAAAAAGGGTTTTACCCGGTTGTTGAAACAAAATGCTTCATTCTTTTGGGATGAGATAGCTGAGAAATCTTTCGATGCTTTAAAACATGCGTTGACCCATGCATTGCTATTACATCCTCCCAACTATAACCAGGATTACTACTTGTATCTCGCCGCTTCCTATTCCACCATTGGAATGGTGCTAGTTTAGGAAGATGAATTCAGTACGGAACATGTGATATATTACCTTAGTCACATGTTGAATCCAACTAAGCTAAAATATTCACATGTGGAGAAATTGGCATTGGTCTATTCAAGCTATCCAACAATTTCATCATTATATTTTATTACACAAAACTACGGTCATTTCCGATTGTAACCCTATGATCTATATTTTGACCAAGCAGTTGCTGGGGGGCAAGTACTCCAAATGGCAAGGAAAATTTTAAGGATGGAAAGTTTTCTTGAAGTTTAGAAACATTGGTGAATCTCACTAATCCCTAATATGCAAACTATAAATTTTTCAATGATATATTTGTAAAATTATTCAAATTTATAATGATTTATCATATAGCCACTATATAATGTTGGCGATTTTTAAGGTAAAATAATTTTATATTCTAAAATTTGGGCGAATCATCTTTTATAAAAATTGGAAATTGGCGAATCGTTTTTTGGAGAAATCATGGAAAATTAGCCCACTGGGCGAACATTAGCCCCTAAAATTTTCCATGCCAAATGGATTTTCATCTTGCAGGAGTTTGATTTGGAATTCGAAAAATCCAAGCCAAAGAAATCATTAGTTTTCGCGGAACTTATGTGTGACTTCCCTCATGTTGATACAGAAACTATGGCGGGGGAGCCCATTGCAAACGAATCCTTGTTTTTGATCAGCACTTTAGATCCATGGTATGGAGATATCATCACTTTTCTCCAAACCCAAACCTTTCGGCCCGATGTTTCACGATCTGACCATCGAAAAATCCGATTCCAAGCCCAGCAAATCAAAATTATTGGAGATACTCTTTATCGCCTGGGGGCAGACTCTATTTTCCGATGTTGTTTGACTCATGAGGAAGCCGAAAGGGTCCTAAATGACTGTTACTCTGGAGCGTGTGGCGGTCATATGTCTGGGTATGCCACTGCCCAAAAGATATTGCGCGTTGGTTATTTCTGGTCATCTTTGTTTAAAGATTGTATTACTGCGGTCCAAAAATGCCACAATTGTCAAATTTTTGATCGAAAGATGCGCGCTCCACCTGCTCCTCTTCACCCTATAACTGCCATTGGTCCTTTTGCCAAATGGGGTATTGATTATATTACATGTAACCCTCACTCAGTCGGGGGGCATGCGTACATTATCCTTGTGGTAGATTATTTTACTAAATGGGCTGAGGCGATGCCTACATTTGAGGCAGAACGCAAAACAACTGCAATTTTCATATTCATTCATATAATTTCTAGGTTTGGTGTTCCACAAGCGATTACTACTGACCATGGGCGTCATTTTCGAAACGTTATGATGACAGAACTTACAGACCAACTTGGCTTGCGTCACGACAGTTCAACTCCTTATTATCCACAAGCTAATGGTCTGGTTGAAGCCATCAACAAAGTCTTAGTGATCATGATCCGACGGATCATTGGGATTCATCGATCAAACTGGCACAATAGGTTATTTTCAGCGTTGTGGGCATATCGAACCTCAGTCAAAACATCAACAGGGTTCACTCCTTTCCAACTAGTTTATGGTTTGGAAGTTGTGTTACCTATTGAGTGCGAAATCTCGTCATTGCGAATGGCCATCGAATTACTTCCAGCTACTTCCAAAGAGGAAAGACGTTTATTATACTTAGCTCAGCTAGATGAGAATCGCCGCGATGTTGCATTAGCGATCGAATCTCATGCCAAACGTATTAAGGCTTAGTATGATCGAAATGTAGCCCCTCAAAATTTTTCGGAAGGAGATTTAGTCCTTTTGTACGATCAAGAAAATGATAAATTGGTCGCTGGAAAATTTTTGCTTATGTGACATGGTCCCTTTGTTGTCAAGCGAAAGCTAGCAAAAGGGGCCTATGCGTTGGTAGATTTTGATGGGATCTCTTTAGGTAAACACAGAAATGGGCTTTACCTGAAGAGATATTATGCTTAAAACGAGTGTGGAGATTTTTTAGTTAGGTTAGTTTTTTCTTCTAGCTAGTGTGTTTTAGATTAAAAGTGTGCTTAGCTTAGAGATTGAGTTTTCCGTCGTTATTCCTTCTTATCTTGGTTTTATGTTTGATGTCGCAGATGTCAACGCCTCTTCAAACATATATTTGTTTCGCTAATAGCGCTTGTCGTAGTACACGGAATATTTCTTTCGCAACTTGGGTTATCTATTCGCCCTCTGACGAGTTGATATCTATGCATAGGGTAAGCCTTGGTCAAACAAAAAACAACATTGCAGAGTATAGTGCAGTGGTGGAGTTATTATTTGAATCTATTTCATTTGGGATTCGGAGTTTGATAGTGAGGTTAGATTCTGAACTCGCTGTATTACAGCTTAATAGAGTATACGCCATTAGAAATCCAGTTTTATTAAGATTATTTTTGAGAGTGCATCTCTTGGAACGTGAATTTGACTATATTGAATATCAGCATATTCCAAGATCCTTAAATACATTAGCAGATGCAATTGCTTCTCAAATGT
>APFE030922069.1:576331-669134 GCA_000404065.3 Pinus taeda
ATTTAGTTGCAAGGACTGACTCAGGGATGGTCATGATGGATGACAGACATTTTGCAGATGAATGGCTTATTTGCACTGACCTCTTGAACACATAACGACACGACAGATGGTTTGGTGACAATTGACCCAAAGTTAATACCCAGAAACCGGCTGAAGACTTTCAATATGGTTTGATCAACTGTTAGGTAAAGGATTCCCCAACCCAGGTGAATGAAACTGTTGTGTTCAAGAGTGGCTATAAAGTATGATAAACAGACTCACTTTTCTCTCTTTTCCCCCACCATTTCTGGCAAGTACCTCTTTATTTTTTACAAGCTTGAGGAGGATAACATATGCTTGATTATAAGCTCACCCTTCGGGTGAGCCCAACTTAGTTTAAATTCGAACCCTAAGAAGGAGTGGTCCGTTCCTATTTGAATTGAATAGGTCCTTTACTGTCGAAATTTAACGAGCCCAGTATAGGAGAAACTCGGCGTTTTTCATTTTTAGAGAGTCTGAAAAAACTTAAGAAGACTCCAGGGTTGACCTTTTTCGTAAATTTGTGTCTCCCAAGCCCGAAAAAGTATAAAATAATACTTAAGAGAACTGTTTGATCTTTTACAACCAAGGAGTACTTTTCGTAATTAGTGCTTTTGATCCGAAAAAGTAAAAAAGAGATCAATGACACGTCGTTTTATGACCAACATCGAATTTGAAACGACAAAAACCCAGCAATCTTTTCGTGTTTTTATGGTCAGAAAAGGGCTGTAAGAGGACTGTCTTTTTCGTTCCATTTTAACGAGCTTAAAAAGAAAAACTCGGAAATCTTTTCATGTTTTAGGAGTCAGAAAAGAGCTTAAAGGTGACTCTAATGTTTTTCCGTTGAAAATGACCGATTTCACCTGAAAAATCCATTATCCTGAACAAAAACTCAAACATTACTCATACCTGTTTAATAATGGGTAAAAATGTTGCAAAAAACACCTTTTTAAAGTGAAACATAAACAAATTTAGATTTTATTTACCCAAAAAACTTATAAAAAGGACTTTTTACCATTCATTTTTACCATTTGAGATTTGGGTGAGAAAAAAGGGCTTTTGACCAGAAACTTCCCGTGAAGATTGCGGAAAATCCGTCTGTCGGAATCGAACGCCGTCTCCTCCAGGTAATCCACATCATCCTACTCTTCATTTTTGTCCATTTGAAATCATTTTTTAGGGTTTGATTTTTGTTTTTAGGAGGTTTTTAGGTTTCAAAACCCGCGCGCGGGGGTCCACGGGTTTCCCACAGGGGACTCGCATACTTTGACTTTTTTGCAATGGAAAAAAAGGTCGGGGTACACACCTGCCGTGAAGGCAAGGTGTGGACCCCACACACTGTCCCTAACAAGGGGGTGCATACGCCGCGCATAGGTTTACAAAAACCTAACTAACTCAAAAAATACCCAATGAAATCAGTTTTGCATATTCTAATTCGCCTTTTTCACTTGATTGTAGGATATCCATCATGCTTGATTGGTGAGAACGGGAGCACGAGGATGTGGACCTCGCCATGATGAATCATCAACCTTCGATCGATGCATTGAAGGCATGTGGCTTGTACAAATTCTGGGCCATACCTGGCATGAGGGCCCAGGTGGACTTTTTGCAGTGGCTGGTTGATAGATGGAGTATACAGGACCAGTGCTTCTTTATTTGTGGACACCAGCTCGAAATCGAGCCAGCTGACATATATTTCTTGACCGGTTTGCCCAGCAGGGGTGAACACTTGACTCTATTTGGGCCCAGGGCAGGTGGCCAATCTGTCGAGAGCCTCCGCCTAGCGTTTTGCAACGTCCAGAACCGGGACAAAGGGATAGATATCAAAACCATATCCCTTCCTGAACTCATGGTTATAGCATTCACAATTACCAGACTCTGCGGTAGTGCAGCGCTACACGTTTCCACCAGATCCCATATGCGAATGGCAGTTGATTGCTTTCGAGGCACCATTTTCAACTGGTGCGATGCTGTGTTGGCCAATGTGAAAGACCAACTGACCAGGGCCAAAAACGGACAGCTAAAGACCTTTGGTTATGGGGCTATAGTTGTGAGTTTTGGCCTGGAGAGGGTTCCGATGCTGATCCCACAACAGCTTACTGTTGGAGATGGGATTCCTCGAGAGCCCAAACTGATGCGATGGGTTGCAGTTATGGCCCATCATCCTGATGAGGGGACCAAGGTCGTTCGGTTCAAACATGAGTATTTCCAATGGTTGGAAAATCAGGTTTTTGCCATTCAGGACTTCCCTTATGCTGGGGTTGATTTTCGTGGAGACCCAGACATGGCTCTTCCGCCAGGAGAGAAATGGGATGATGCAGGTAAAATCATTTTCAACATTTTTCCTAATTTATTTTTTTGTTGTTTTTCATATCGTCCCAAAACTGATAGTAAAAAGTTTCAAATGTAGATGTGGGCCCACGGA
Organism: Pinus taeda; assembly: GCA_000404065.3. NCBI lineage: Eukaryota > Viridiplantae > Streptophyta > Pinopsida > Pinales > Pinaceae > Pinus > Pinus taeda. The sequence continues at coordinate 578,775 of APFE030922069.1, forward strand.
AACCAGCCGCTCTCCGGCCTTACGAGAGGAAACAACCAGTTGCACCGGCTCCAGCCCCACAGGACGAATCAGCAGAGACCTTGGCCGAGTTGGAGAGCCATTTAGAGCACCTGACAGGGGACATGCCCGAGACCAGTATAGATGACATCCCTCGTCGACTTCAGCGTTATGTGATTAGAGTCCTAGGACCCTTTAGGAGGTTCCTTTGTAAGGTGGCCCGTGCAGTGGTTTCGTATTGAGATCATCACCAGTGATGGGATGATCGCCTATTGTAGTCACATATGATATTTTTGCTTTTTTGTGCTTATCATTTTTTCCGATCATAAGGTGTTTTTCAACCTATGATCGAGGACGATGTATTATTTTGACACACTACTATATATATGATATCGTTATTACCAGCTTGTCTTGTTAAACATGTTATGGAATGTTTTTAAATTTACTTGTATGATTATTGCACATGTCTACTTAACATTTGAGAAGAAATTGCATCTGCTAATGTGTTTAAAGATCTTGGAATATGCTGATATTCAATATAGTCAAATTCATGTTCCAAGAGACGCACTCTCAAAAATAATCTTAATAAAACAGGATTTCTAATGGCGTATACTCTATTAAGTTGCAATACAACGAGTTCAGAATCTAACCTCACTATCAAACTCCGAATCCCAAATGAAATAGATTCAGATAATAACTCAATCACTGCACTATATTATGCAATGTTGTTTGTTGTTGGACCGAGGCTTACCCCATGCATAGATACTAACTTGTTAGAGGGCAAATAGATAACCCAAGCTGCGGAAGAAATATTCCGTGTACTACGACAAGCGCCATCAGCGAAACCAATGTATGTTTGGAGAGGCGTCGACATCTACGACATCAAACGTAAAACCAAGATAAGCAGGAATAATGATGAAAAACTCACTCTCTAAGCTAAGCACACTTTTTAATCTAAAAACACACCAGCTAGAAGAAAAATTAACCTAACTAAAAAATCTCCACACTCATTTTAAGCATAATACCTCTTTAGGTAAAGACCATTTCTGGGTTTACCTAAAGAGACCCCGTCAAAGTCTACATTTCATAGCCCCTTTCGCTAGCTTTCGCTTGACAACATAGGGACCATGCCACATAGGCACAAATTTTCCAGCGCCTAATTTATCATTTGCTTGATCATACAATAAGACTAGAACTCCTTCCAAAAAATTTTGAGGGGTCACATTTCGATCATACTGAGCTTTAATACGTTTGGCATGAGATTCGATCGCTAATGCAGCATCGCGGCGATTCTCATCTCGCTGAGCCAAGTATAACAAACGTCTTTCCTCTTCGGAAGTGGTTGGAAGTAACTCAATGGCCATTCGCAATGACCGGATTTTGCACTCAATAGGTAACACAGCTTCCAAACCATAAACTAGTTGGAAAGGAGTGAACCCTGTTTATGTTTTAACTGAGGTTCGATATGCCCACAGCGCATAAAATAGATTTTGTGCCAATTCGACCGATGAATCCCAATGATTCATCGGATCATGATGATAAGAACTTTGTTGATGGCTTCAACCAGGCCATTAGCTTGTGGATAATAAGGAGTTGAACTGTCGTGACGCAAGCCAAGTTGGCCTGTAAGTTCAGTCATCATAACGTTTCGAAAATGACGCCCATGAGCAGTGATGATCGTTTGTGGAACACCAAACCTAGCAATGATATGATTGAATACGAAAATCACAGCTGTTTTTCCGTCTGCCTCAAATGTAGGCATCGCCTCGGCCCACTTGGTAAAATAATCTACTGCAAGGATAATATATGCATGCCCCCCAGCCGAGTGAGGGTTACATGTAATAAAATCGATACCCCATTTGGAAAAAGGACCAATGGCAATTATAAGGTGAAGAAGCGCAGGTGGATCACGCATCTTTCAATAAAAAATTTGGCAGTTGTGGCATTTTCAGACCGCCATAATACAATCTTTCAACATAGACTGCCAGAAATAGCCAGCACGCAATATCTTTTGGGCAGTGGCATACCCATACATATGACTGCCACACGCTCTAGAGTGACAGTCATTGAGGACCCTTTGAACTTCCTCATGAGTCAAACAACGTCGAAAAACAGAGTCCGCCCCATGACGATAAAGAGTATCTCCAATAATTTTGAATTGTTGGGACTGGAATCGTATTTTTCGACGGTCTGATCGTGAAATATCTGGCCAAAAGGTTTGGGTTTGGAGATAAATGATGATATCCCTGTACCACGGATCTAAAGTGCTGATTAGAAACAAGGATTCGTCTGCAATGGGCTCCTCCACCACAGTTTCCGTGTCAACATGTGGGAGGTCACACATTAATTCTGCAAAAACTAAAGACTTCTTTGACTTAGATTTTTCAAATTCCAAGTCGAACTCCTACAAGATGACAATCCATTTGGAGTACTTGCTCCCCAACAATTTCTTGGTCAAAATATAGATCATAGGGTTGCAATCGGAAATGACCGTAGTTTTGTGTAGTAAAATGTAATGACGAAAACGTTGGACAGCTTGAACAGCTGTCAATGCCAATTTCTCCACATCTGAGTATTTTAGCTCAGTTGGATTTAACGTGTGACTAAGGTAATATATCACATGTTCCGTACCAAATTCATCTTCATGAACAAACACCATTCCGATGGTGGAATAGGAAGTGGCGAGATACAAGAAGTAGTCCTGGCTGTAGTTGGGAGGATGCAACAGCGGTGCATGGGTCAACGCGTGTTTTAGTGCATCAAAAGATTTCTCAGCTATCTCGTCCCAAAAGAATGAAGTATTCTATTCCAACAACCGGGCAAAACCCTTTGTGATCTCACCGTAGTTAGGGATGAATCGACGTAAAAACTTTGCTTTCCCTTGCAAAATTTGGAGTTGGCGAAGACTTGAAGGAGGAGGCAATTTGATGATAGCTTCAACCTTCGAAGGATCAATGTGAATGCCGGCTTTCGAAACTACAAATCCCATCAATCGACCCGTTTCTATACAGAAGACACATTTGTGTGGGTTCAACTGAATTCTATAATGCCTACACCTCAAAAAGATTACTCGTCAATGGACGAGGTGATCAGCTCGATGTAACGAATGAGCAGGCAAGTCATCGAGATAGGGTTGCACAATGTGCTTAATATCATGAAAAGCGTAAGACATGGCCCATTGAAAAGTTGTGCCAGCGTTCTTAAGCCCAAAAGGTAATTTGAAATAAGAAAATGTCCCCCACAGACAAATGAATGTTGTTTTTGGTTGATCAACAGGCAGAATATTGATTTGATTGTATCTGGAAAAGCAATCCATAAAGGAGAAAATTTCACTGCCGGCACAATCATCAATAATTTGATCGATATAGGGAGTAGGGTAATTGTCCTTTGGACATGCTCAATTAATGTCCCTATAGAAGATACATATTCTTATTGTCCCTTGCTTTTTGTTCACGGGAACAATATTCGATACCCAATCCATTAACGGGATCGGATAAATGAAACTTGCTTTCAATGATTTTTCAACTTTTTCTTTAATTGCAGCAGCTTTTTGTGGGTGAATCTGACGCAAACGTTGCCAAACGGGTTTACCGTCTAGGTAGGTTTTAATTGCTGGGTCAATTCCTGGAATTTCCTCATATGATCAGGCAAACACATCGCGGAATTCTTGAAATAGGGCCTTATATGTTTGAATTTCATCTTCTGAACAAGAGACACCTATATGAACATTTTCAACAATTCCAGGCTTATCTGAAATGTCAAGGGGAATAGTTTGAGAAATATTTCCCAAGTTTAACTCAGAATCAGGATGTTTCATTGGATTCTGAGTGTCCTTAACATATTCAGTCGTAAAGATTGATGAAAAATCATTTTCAAAACGATCGCTCTCGGGTAAAAACTAAGATCTGTGATGAAGATCTTCCCATGGTAACTCATCGACGCATAGGATTTCACGAATTTGCTCATCTGATTGAACAAGTTCGGAAAACGTTATTAATTCTGAGTTTGATGTTGAAAGTGACTCCTCATGGACCACATTCATTAAGTCGATACGGGTTGATGTTGGGTTGGAAAACGACTACAAGGCCTGATATGCAAGTTCATATGGACTCAAAGGCATAAGAGCACCAAATGAGTCTATCTCAGATTCAGAAGGTATGATCCAAGGATCATCATTAACAATGGTTCCTGATGAAATCATATGAATGGTTGCAGTAGAAGATGATGTGTTGATAGGAGGGAAAGGAAAAGTGCCCAGTAAATCGGAATCTTTAACTAACCCTACACCAACATCCTTATAAGGGATCGTCGCTTTACCAACCTGCTGAATGCTCTCAGCAGAGGCTGGGTCAGATGAAAAGTATGACAACTGGTCTATAGTTACCATCTTTCCATTATGAGGGAACTTTATAAGCTGAAAGACCGATGAGACAACAACTGTCATAGCGTAAGACCAACTACGACCCAAGAGAAGGTTGTAATCTAGAGGGGCATCAACCACCTCCACATCTAGATTAACGGTTTTACCTTCAACCCCTATAGGTAGATCCTGTAAAATGCCGAAAGGATGAAACCCACAGCCATCAAAGGCCTTAAGAATCGTCGGGGATTGATTTAGTGTAGGAGAACCAAGCGATCTCCAACACTGTATCGACATAATGCATGTGGAAGCTCCCTCATCAATCACAATCCTATGAACAAGTATGTTTTTGACTATCACTGGAATTTGGACAGCCATTTGATGAGGTAAACACAGTGCACTATTTACTAGATCGAAGATTATAAGGTTCGGTTCCTGAACATCAACAGCTCCTATAGGCGAAAAAAGTAATTTGCGCTGTGCTGGACATGATTGTAGCACTTCCAAAGCTGACATTGCTGAGGGTGAAACAACTAAATCCTCAACAATGTTATAGTTCTGAGCTGCTCTCGCATGTGGATTGAAATCAGACTTTCGAAGTATACCCTTGGCGGGCAGTTTGATTACTAAGTCTGGATTAGGTTTCTCGATCTGTAGTGGATCAGAACTGGGAGCTGAGGTTGATGGATTTGAATCAGAAGATTTTGCTTCTTTACCATCAACAAGACTTTTACTTCCATAATCTTGCGATCGAGTCACAATCCTAACATGGGACATCATCAATATGGGTTCTTCATTGGCACTGGAGGATGAACCTATCATGTTACTATCTCGAGATGGAAAAGGATCCTTCAAGACAATAGGATTTTGGGAACCTTTGACAATTTTTGCAACCTCTGCATGATGAGGGCAGTCTCTCGTATAATGGTCTTCCTCACAGATGAGACACGGATAACGACGTTTGCGTTTTTCATCAGTGGGTTCCAATTTTACGGGTTTCTCTTTTGAATTTTTATATGTTTTATTCTTCTTCTTCCATTTTTTCTTACCACCGGTTTTTGATTTAGTTATAGATGACTCTACAACGTGAATATCGGCAGAAAGTTCTGTGGAAGACTCTCCTCTCGGGGAATCTGGCAAGGTTATGATAGGAGAAGAATTCTTGGAAGACTTCTTCTTACTTTTGGTATTTATCATACCAATCATACCATCAGCGGCATGAGACCCTGAAGGAGCAGAAGCGATTTGATTTTGTTTGGGTAGGTCGGGGATCTTCTCGTGTAATGTACTTGACTGGGTATAAACTAAGTCAAGGTACTATGCTTGAGCAATGACTTGCTCTTCAGTAACTGCTCCGGCTTTAGCTACATCCTCAGTGATCTTGGGCAGTAAATATTTTACAAACCATTTAGCTAAGATCCGATCCGGTATATAAACTTTCACTAAGTGGACGTTGACTTCTTTAATGAAGTTAATAGTTCCGTGCCATTGTCATATCTGACTGGCAACTAAAAATGAGTTAAAAATGAGGTAGCTAACTGACTAAAGTTATAAAAAGTGCCTCGCGGTAACTCGATGTACCATTTGGCCGCAAGACCAATTAGAGTGCACTGGAAAAGACGTAAACGAATGGAATCATCTGAAATGGAATTAGACGCACACCAGAGGTGATAAGTCATCACATGGTTCGACGGGCCCTCTCTTGGCTTACCTTCGAATTTAGGAATATCACTGGGAAACTTATGCGGCATTGGCGGCCAATACTGAAGATAGTTAATTGGATCATTCATAAGGCGCATCAAGTCAGGCAAGTGCAAAGTTGCGATAAATGGTAACTGACGATTACGGTCCCTAAAACTCGAGGTCTACAGACCAGCCCTAGGAGGAGGATATCTAGGATAACTAGGAATGGGAATCGCATTTGGGATATTTTGACCTCCTGGAAAACCAGGATTAACCCGAACATACTGGGTTGCTGAGGTTGTTGATATGTATACCTAGGGTACGGTTGATACTAATAGGTTGGTTGCTGCACAGCAGGACCGTATTGGTACTGTCCTTGGTATGGAGGTTGATTAAATTGACGTTGAGAAGTGACAACCGTACTTCATACAGGCATCTGAACTGAAGTCTGGACCGTGGGTCCAGACTGAGGTAAAGATTTCTGAGGAATAGATACAGGGACAGTAGAAACCGGAGCTGTCGATACTCCAGAAGAAGGTGGGGTAGATGGAGTAGATGTTGCAGTAGTTGCAGCAGATATTTGAGGTGGAGTATGAGGTGTATTAGGCCCAGACTAAGAAACTACAGAAGCTGCAGAAGTTTTAACAGTAGACTGGACAGGTTGCTCAGATGGACCAAAAACCAAGGGTTGTCCAGGTTGAGATGACGACTGCACATTCGATTGCAAGACCTGCTGGGATTGAGATGGATCCCACACTAAATTCATTCTAGGGTATGGACCCATAACGAGTTGAGGATATTGAGGACCATAACTAGGTTGAGGGTAGAGTTGATAATATGATGGACCAGAAGGCGGTTGGTAACCTTGAGATGGGTACTAACCTTGGGGTTGATAACCCTGAGGCACGTACTGATACTGGGGTTGACCTTGAGGTACATATTGATATTGAGGTTGACCTTGGGGTACATATTGAGTCTGGGGTTGACCTTGAGGAATGTATTGTCCCGTAGGTATGTACTGTCCTTGAGGTTGTCCCCCAGGTGCAAACTAAGTACCTTGAGGTTGCCCCCTAGGCATATACTAGGTACACTAAGGTTGCCCCCAGGCACATACTGGGTACCTTGAGGTTGCCCCCCAGGCAGTAACTGGCCACCTTGAAGTTGAGAACCTGACATCATTAGAATATCTTCTACACTCAACGGTTTAGTACCACTACTTCCAGTTAACAACTTATGTTCGATAGGTTGAGGAGATGCTCCCAAAAAGGTACTAGAGATTGACTAATACCCAGCGGGAACAGAAGGACCGTCATACAAATAAGCTTCAAGAGATTGAGAAAACATGGATGACAGGCTAGACATATTCAATACAAGATTGTAATCTCTAGGTGCTGGGTGATAAAAAATACGAGGTGGTGAAAAACTTAGTCCCGGATTTTCCAAAATATTATTCAGTGAATGGTACCAAGCACTGCTCCTAGGCGGACTATAAAATGGGTCGATCTTCTGGAAAAGGAAAGCTTTCTTCGATATCCGAAATAGCAAGCTCTTCAATAGCTATGAGTCCTGAACGAAGATCTTGGGTAATTACAGTTTCTACCCTAGGTGAACTACGACCACTAGAAGTTGGGGAAATAAACTCTGATACAAGAGTAGCAGCAACTCCAGATTCTGGTTCAGATACTTCAGGTTCTTCGCCTATATCACTAGTAGATGCAATACTACCAGTAACTTCTGAGATTACTAACGGTTGAGAATCAGAATGTACTATCAAAGAAGGTTCTCCTTCTTCAGTGACCCACTTCTACCGTCACTAGGAGTTACGAGGACTTTCAAGCCTTCAAGCTGGCTCGGTACGTCCTCAGGAGGTTGACCCCGAAGTCTACGGGACATCCTCAGTAACTCATCCACGTTTACGAACTCAGGGGATTGGCCCCGAAGTCTACGAGAATGCCTTGGTAATTCAGCCACAGTTAAAGACTTTTAACTACTTCACACGCAAACAAAGTAAAATCTCAATGAAAACCACCTAAAGCCTCTAAAGAACCAAACAAATTGAGTCACACACCTAAATAATCTAGGAGATCAATCACACACAAAGAGTAACTTTCCAGACCGAAAACACTAGTTGGTGATGAAATCCACATCGCAGAGTTCGATACAGAAATAGTGGTTGGAACAGTTACCCCGACAACCTGCTTAGTGAATAGACTGGCACAAGTTTCTCCACTTAACCGTCTCGAGTGAACAGAACCCCCAAAAAATCCAAGTGAGTCTAGCCGATGTCTGCTCCAGGTACAGTGGGATCTTCCCACTACTATCACCTTAGGAAGAATCCTATAGAATATGGTCACTATGGTTACCAACAGAAACAAATATACCTGGGGGAACAGTCTACAATCCGATACGCACGCAAGGGAAGAGTAGCAAGCTCAATCCCCTTGAAGGCTCCTCGACACAATCCGAGGTTTACCATCAAGTGACCCCAGGTTCCTCGACAATGGTTAATCCAAGGTTTACCGTTTGTAATACATGAATATATGGCGTCGTTCCCAATGAGGAAGGATTGATTCCCACACTAGTTTGGACACGATCTCGTGCTTCTCCTTTAAGAGGAGATTTCCCAGAGCATAGATGTAACAATTGGATTTCTCTCCTACCGCAAGATATAGCTACTTGTTTGTTTTACTGTCTTGGAGAGTTAATTAGTCCCTACTCCAAGACACTAGCCTAAGCTATGTTGGTGTATTAGAGCCCTAGAAACAAAATATTTGCTAGATTGATTTTATTTTAAGCGTTATTTTTATTGGTTTTTGATTAATTCAAGAGGTGATGGAGATGAAACTCGTGGTGTAAAGACTCGACTCAAAATCACTACAAAAATGCACTTAAGATGATTAAGCAATCTTTTCTCTTCAATGAACTTCTAGCTAGGAAAGAGTTGGAGAAAGAAAATACTTGTAAACACAAATCTTTCTTAACAAACAAATCAAAAGAAGAGTATTTGTTCCAATTCACTCAAAATGAGACAACTAGTTATTTTGCACAAAAATTTCCTTTTTCATTCAAACACTCAAATGCTACCAAAACAAACCTTTTTCAAAAGAGATTTTTATATTTTATAAAACATTTAAAACTATAACTAAAGAAATCTCGAGAAAACTATGAATAAAGCAAACTTAATATCTACAAACTATGAAAACCTATTTGAAGTAAAAGCTCACAAGATGTCTTTTCGAGGATGTTTTACTTGGCTATAAGCAAACCAAGGACCAATTTGTCCAGAATCACAAATAAGTTAAGAACAACCAATTTTCTTTTCTTTTTTAAAATGAAAATCCAAACTTTCAATCACAAGCTTTTCGAAGTTTTGTAAAGAGAAAACTCAAAATGAATTCCTCAACAAGGGGAGATTTCATAAATGGTCAGAATCATAAGAAGGATGATAGACACTAAGGTGATCTGAAGTCCCTACAGTTTCTAAGCTCAGAGCCACCACACAACCAAATCGAAAAAACAAACCCAACAAGCAAAATTGCTAGGAATTTCACCTAAAACCCTAACACCAATGAAATTAAACCAAGGAAAGATTTTAACAAGTCACATGTAGGTCTAGGCAAAGGATAACAAATACTAAACCAAAATAAAACTAATTTAAAGATTAAAATTCAAAATTTTCAAAATTTTAGAAGCGTACGCAGGTTCAGAGTTTACACAGGTGTGTGTACGCTCTGTGTGCAAAGTAAAAGTGTGTATTGTTACGCACTGTGATATAAGCACAGACTGCGGACTTCTCCTAAAGTAATGAAAAAGCAAAAACAAACCTAGATCCACTAAATCCACCAAATTCCACACATAACAAGCCAAAAACAGAAACAAAAAGGCAAGTTTCTCAGGTCAATGAAAAACAAGGAAAACAATCAAGTCCCTAGCGGAGTCGCCATTTTGTCACGCGGAATGAGTCGATCTTGCGGACAAGATAGACCTTCCTAGAATCTAAAGAATACCTAATGACAAGAAAACCAACTAGACACTATCTTTCTCTAAATGTGCTTTTATAAATAATGGAAAACCAGTGTGTTTAAGGCCTACCTTATGTCCAACGCAAGTTTGGGGATGCCTTCACTCCTTTGATCCAAATGAGTTCCTTTGTCGCGAACCTGCAAATACAAAGAAGGCAAGCAAATTAAATAGCACCTGAAAAGCCAATATCATAAAACATATTTAACATGAAAGTCAAGGAGTCCATGAAACAAATAACATGAGATACTTTTTGAGAAAAATGAGTCTAATTGTATTAATTCAAAAGAAGAAGAACTTTACAACCTTTGCCTTGACGCTGTACAAGCTCCTCCCAGGGTCCAACAAGAAGTCTCCTCTACTTTGACAAGTTTCACTCACTTCCTAATGAAGCCAAAAAGGTATGTGATCTCTCCTCTTAAGCTCAACTAGGAAGTTTTGATTTCACCATCATTTACCCTCAAAACTGTTCAGCTTCTAACCTCTCTAGCCACTAACCCAATGCCTCAATTTATAGTGCAATGGAGGGAAGTTACTAGGTCCTCCTTCAAAGGGATAGAATCCTCCTTCAAAGGGATAGCTCCTCCTAACAAGGTATTAGCTCCTTCTCTTTTGGGATGCATAAACCACCTTGGAGCGAACAATCCACATCAAAACTCCTTCTAGAAACATCTAAAATTAACCCAAAGTGAGTTTGTTAAGATAAAAATTGCGCCTTTTGACTTTCACAGGGGTACGCACCCTCCCCTTTAAAGATAGAGCATATAAGTACGCAGGTAATATGAAAAAAGTGTGCGGGCCCGCAGGCAAAACTGAGAGAAAGTACGAAACCAGAGTTACATTGTTTTTTGATGTCTTTCTCTCATTTCCAAAGATTATTTTGAAGAGCTGAGGTCTGAGACTTGCTTTGGAGGTCAGTACAAGTGATGATAGACCCATACTGACTGCAAATAATCAAGGTGACGATATTTTGTGTAACAATCACCATGAAATCTTGGTATATATAGGTCATGATTTTTAGGGAAAGCATGGGATATAGGAGGTAAAATCATAGGCTTATATCGATATGGAATTTTACAAGGTACAGTAATATGTACAGAAGGTGTAGAATCAATATTGGTCTCTTGAGGCTCATTAGTTTAAATATGGTCATCACAACATTTGGAAAATTGTTCTTGATCAAGATCAAAGGCATGCGAATATTTCACAATCTTCAAAGGGAAGGAATCAAATGCAGGCCAAGGATCTTTTCTCAAATACAATATACTTTGCAAAGCCTTCTTGAAATTCTCAAGAAAAGAGAAGAAATAATTTATAACAAAGAACATAATGTCTTGGATGAAATTCCAACTTGAATACCTGATCTTTCCATATTGTCCTTTCATGTTTTTGCTGGTCAGGTTCATCCTCCAGTGGAGTCCTTGGATCTAAATTCGAAAATGATTTGGAATCACCAGGTGAATGATTTTAGCCTTCTGATGTCTGATTGTTTTTCACCATCAACAATCCAATCTAAAATTGATTACATGTTGTTGAGGAACATAAAACTACGCTCCCCAGTATGGTTGCCACTATGTTAGTGTCTAGATCTACCTTAGGCTAAAGGAAGTTAGGTCTAGGGTAACATCAAAGCACACTTAACCTGGTAGCTAGCCCTAGGAGGTCAGGAGAGGGCTCTCTCCTTGTCAATCTCAATTAGAATATGGAAACTAGGACTTGAGATGTCTGAAATGAAATGCTGATTTTAGGTTAGGTATATTAGGTGAAAGGATTTTTATTGATTTTGATACTTGGTTTTTGGATCAAATGAAGAAGGCAACTTTGGGTCTAGGAAATCAACTCAGATTTGTAGGATGTTTTTTGGGGCTAGGTAGGTAGGTGTTTTGGCACTTTGAATTGAATTTGATGGTACGTATAAGACCAGTGAGGAGTTGGGGGGGGGCATGCAAAGTTCATGAGTCCTCCTCAAAGAGCAGAAGACATTAAAAACTAAATGTGTCCTCAAGGAAGAGACCCGAATATCAATGGATTCCACCTATTTATCTTGATTCATTTAGCTATAAAGAAACAAATAGATGTTGGAATATATACACATAAGAGAAACTAAATAACAAAGGAAGAAATAATGCCAAGACACATTACCACAAGAATCCCACAAAATGCTGCAAAACCCTAGTTCATTCCCTTGCCAAACTGTAGAAGTGATTTACAATGAAGCTCAAAACATCCACAAGAGTCCAACCTTTACAAATGAGGAAGAAAATAAATAATATAGACATGAAAACCACATATGCTAGCCATCAAGGTCAAATCCATGAGAAAAGGGGGTGGTTTCAGCCATATCTAAACTAAGAACAAGAATATAGGCAGTGGAACAACTTGCCTCTAAAACCAAGGAAACCAATTCATTCAGTTCAAAACCATCTTTGACTTGATGTATCTACCCTATTAAGTGTTTTACATCGATAATTACATCAAATTACATCATTTACCATGCTAAATTCACCAAGAGAGCAAGAAAAAGTGAATTGTAGAGAAAACTAGGTGAAATCTAGAAAATCATGCAAAACCAGCAAAATTCATCCTATGCACAGTAGCATTGATTCTATGCGCAACACTTTTTCAAGGAAAATTTTGCATGGCTTCCTGGAGTCCAAATCAGGTGTAGAGTAGCTCATTGGAAAGCGTGATGAGTTGAATTTATGAAACAACTTGAATTTCTGAATTTGAATTCCATTTGCCCCTCCAAAAATTGATTCTCCCAACACTGCTTCCAGTGTGGCAAAAAAGTGGCAGAGAGGGCACTTTTTGGGTGATTTTTTCCCTTTTGGAGACCCAGAACATGTCCAAAATTCTCAGCCATTTCTGAGCTACTATATTTTTCCATGCTCATTCCAAAAATATAAACTTTTTTGCAAATGGATGTTGGAAATAATACTGAGAGGGGGGAGTGAATCAATGTTATCACATCAAAGACTTTTTCATTTTCATACTCAGGTATGTATACGCTACTTTAATTACGTGAACCCACGTATATACGCAACTGTGTCTAAAGCAACCAGCGTATATCAGTAAGCTTTATGATTCAATTAATCCTTTAAATGTTGATCTCTAAATCAGTGCATTAGAACTTCATTAACCATAAGAACAGTAAATAGTTGCAGTAACATAGAACAGATCATCACACACATGAACACAAGATATAAGGTGGAAATCAAATGTGGGTGAAAACAACGTGCTGCAATTCGTCTCTATCTTCTTCTAATAAGAAACTTCTTTTTACAATATTTCTATACTAGTGCAGTCTTATACCAATAGACAGGCTTCTACCTGTAGAAGGCTACAACCTTCTCTCATTCTCCAGCTTCTCCTGGAAGGGAGCTACAACCCCCTTAGCTCTTGTACTAGTTGTTGTACTAGTACATAGGTGCTAACCTACAAAAGGCTACAACCTTCTATTTTCTTCTAGGGAGGAAGTTTCACCAATTTTTAGACTAGATCCATAAGTCACATCAATCAAACATCAAACATATCTGCATCAACCAATCCCATTTGCGCCAACCAAAACTAAATCAAACAATCACTTCTCTTTATGTCGTAACCAGAATACAGTAATAGTAACCAGACACCAATCCTGAACACTGAATACTGAAGCAATAAACAGAAGTAGCTAAAACATATTTTATGAGATGTACGCTACATCAAGATGAAGAACTTGCATGCATACGCTTTTGTATTAAGGAAAACTAGTGTATATGTTGTTTTGAATTACTGAACCAACGTGTATACGTGCCCTTGCTGTGCCGAACCTGCGTACAGATCTATAAAAAACAATTTTCACTTTTCAAATATTCAGACATCAGTTATAGCCATATTATCAGATTTATAGATCAAGTCATGCACCAAATATAAAAGATCGAAATCACACAAAGATACTACTATTCAAGCCTTAAGATCTTGACTCATTAATTGAACTTATCCTTCTTCTAGCGCTCAGGTTCCTCCTTGGTTTAGATCTAGCTATGCACGATAACCTAATGACCAGTATTCTAGATCTTGCTCTTCATAAGATATTCAATACTTGATTGAATTCATTTTGCCTAATCATCTCTTTCCCCTTTTATAGTCTCAGGCCTTACTCAATACCATGGCCCAAAACCACCTAGAACAAATACCTGGGTCCAAATACTTGGGTTCAACACTTCGGACGAGATACCATAGTCCAAAACCATAGGTCCAAATACCAAGGACCAAATACCATGGACTAAAAATAATTTTTCCCACATGTACACGTTTTTTCGTGTATAAAGTGCGTGCATACGTATATGTGCCTTTTGATCGATGATCCCATGTGCATACGCAACTTGGTTAAGAGGAAACTGCATATATCTCCTTTTCCTTCATTCTAAGAGCCTAAACTGTCGTCTATCATTTAAGTGAGTTGCCATCAAGGACAACACCTATGTCATAGTTCTAAACCTGTGTCATATTGCCAACAATCTCCCCCTTTGTACTTGATGGCAACCCCAAGTCACTCTCCCCTTTTTCATCAAGGGAAAAGGGTTATGCTCCCCATGAGGATATGTTGAAATCTTTTCTCTCCTTGTGTTGTGTATCCTCCCCCTTATTGTAAGCAAGGGCTGCAAAAAGATGTTCTACAAGAAATACATGACTCTATACATTATAAATGACCTTCTTATCACCAAGGACTCATACATACATCCATCTCCCAACCAATTGGGGATATATCAATATTAACTCATCCACCCAACCAAGTGGGGATACACCAAAAGTTTACCCATGATAAGACAAGAACATTACATCATCCATCCTAGGCAGAGTGGGGAAACCAAAATAGGTTGTTACATGACCTTGATAATAAAAAAAATATAGAGACGAAATACCTAAAACAAGACTATGATAGTCATCAACAACTATCATCAACAGCATCTATCAATCATCATTCAAACCAGCAACCATGTTTTCCCTCAATACTTGTTCCCCCTGAAACCAAAAACAACTATGAAATTGAACAAAGATCTTGTAAGATAATGCAAAAAATGCATTATTAGAAGTATATGCTCCCCCTGAACCTGTGCCAGATTGTCTCTGTCAGACCCATGTCAGACTCTTTTCATCCTAAGTCTAGCCCACTAGTTTCCTTCAAACCAACATATACGCGACTGTACATATAGAAACAGGTGTATGTACACAGATGCTCTTCATGAAACTCATGTACACCTACTTTTCTCTTAAACAAATAAGTTTCAATAGCAAGAAGATGCATCTACTACTCCCAGCTTCTGTCTAAGATATTCAAATGTCTCCCTAGGCAGTGGTTTGGTGAATATATCAGCAACCTATTCCTTGGAGGGAACATACTCCAATTTGACCTTTTGTTCAAGAACTTGTTCTCGAAGAAAATGATATTTGATAGGTATGTGCATGGTCTTTGAATGCATGGCTGGATTCTTTGAAATACAAATTGCACTTGTATTATCACATAAAATGGAGATAGGTGAAGTGCAAGTCATTTGAAAGTCTTGCAATGCTTGTGTCTTCCAAAGGAGTTGAGTGCAACAAGATGATGCAGCCACATATTCTGCTTCAGTTGTAGATAATGCAATTGATCTGTGTTTCTTGCTGAACCAAGATACTAATCTGGAACCCATAAAGAATGCACCACCACTAGTGCTTTTTCTATCATCGACACTTCCTACCCAGTCTGCATCTGTGTATGCATGAAGTGTGAGATCTATATCTCTAGGGTACCATAAGCCATAGTTTTGTGTTCCTTGAAGATATTTGAAAATCCTTTTAACCACCTAAAGGTGTGCTTCTTTTGGATTTTCCTGGAATCTTCTGACTATTCCCACTAAATGCATAATGTCTGGTTGGGTACCTATCAGATAGAGCAGACTACCAATCATGGATCTATAGGTTGGTTGATGTACTATTGTTGAATCATCGTTTGCACTGAGGCTGCATCCCGTTACCATAGGGATACATACTGGTTTCTCATCTTCCATGCCATATTTCTTTAAGATCTGCTTAAGGTACTTGGTTTGTGATAGAAAGATATCGTCTTTGTTTTGTTGGACTTGTAAACTAAGAAAATATGTCAGCTCACCAAGCAGGGACATTTCAAATTCATTCTGCATCACCAAGGCATTTTGACTCATGGATTGTTCATTGTTACCAAAGATGATATCATGAATATACACAACAAGTATTAGCAATTTATCATTGTCAATTTTTATATATAGATTGTTATCTGCTGATCCTTTTGAAAATCCTTGTTGATGAACGTATTTGTCAAGACGATAATACAAAGCCCTTGGAGCTTCTTTAGGACCATAGAGAGCCTTTTTGAGTCTGCATACAAGTTTTGGATCATTTCTAAGGATGAATCCATCTGATTGCTCAAAATACACTTCTTCTTCTAAGTATCCATTTAGAAAGGTAGATTTCACATCCATTTTATATACTTTGAACTTTTGAAAGCTAGAAAGACCAAGGAACATTCTTATGGCTTCAAGTCTAGCCACTGGTGCAAAAGGTTCTTCAAAGTCTATACCTTCTTGTTGAGCATACCCTTTATAAACAAGTCTGTCCTTACTTTTAATAACATCTCCATTTTCATTCAGCTTGTTTTTGAATATCCATTTGGTCACTATGACATTCTTATCATTAGGTCTAGGAACCAATTATCAAGTGTTATTCTTTTCAATCTGCTCAAGTTCTTCATTCATGGCCTTGACCCAACATTCATCTTTACATGCTTCACTTACATTTTGTGGTTCAACGGAGGAGAGAAATGCTAGATAGCTTGAAGCTTCTATTATAGTTCTTGTTTTTTGAACACCTGCCCCTTTCTACCCCAAAATTTGAGTCTCTAGATGGTTCTTCTGAACATACCTAGATGGAGTCTTTTCTTCTATTATTATCTGTTATTCTAGTGCCTCATAAGTTTCTTCTTCAACATTAGTCTGATCTGATGTTGAATGATAGTCCTCTTCACCTTCAAAATCTTTGGTTTTTATCTGTTTTGAATTGTTGCCTTCTTCATCAACCACCACATCAATACTTTCAACAAATTTTCCAAGTATTTTATTGTAACACTTATACCCTTTACTTCGGGAGGAGTAACCAAGGAGAATGCCTTCATCTGCTCTAGGTTCAAACTTGCCAAGGTTGTCATCAGTCCTTTTGATGTAACATTTGCTTCCAAAAACTTTCAAGTACTTTACCATAGGAGTCTTACCATACCAAAGTTCATGAGGAGTTTGAGTGTTGTTTTGTTTAGAATAGTAACGACAGCAAACGCAACTTAACCCCAGAAAGTTGCAGGAGTTCCAGACTCATCAAGCATAGCACAAGCCAATTGTTGAACCATTCTATTAATCCTTTCCACTACTCCATTTTGCTGAGGAGTCCTTGCAGTAGAGAATTCCATTCTTATTGCATATTCTTCACAAAAATCGAAAAATTCATCTGAGGTAAATTCCCCTCCTTGGTCAGACCTAAGGCATTTGATTCTGTGATCTAATTCATTTTCAACCAAGGCTTTGAATGATTTGAACTTTTCGAAAGCTTCATCCTTATGCTTCAGAAGTCCTATCCAACACATCCTGGAAAAGTCGTCAATGAACAATATAAAGTATTCTTCTCCTTGAGGTGAATTTTTCCTTGATGGACAACATAAATCAGTATGGACAAGTTCAAGTGGCTTACTAGCTAATCCTTCCTTCTCAGGGAAATTAGTTCTGGTTTTGATTACCAAACTAACATGATTTGTATATTGTATTGTCTGGAATTCTAATGTCAGGGAGATCATCAACCGCCTAATATTTGCATCCTTTCCTTATCTGCGAGAAGCTAAGATGCCCCAATCTTCTGTGCCATAACCAATGTTCAACATTTTTTCTTAGATAGCATTGTTGTTGTCCTCCTTCGAATATGTATAAATTATTTGGAGTTCTTATGCCTTTGATCATTGTTTCTCCTGTATCAAGGTCATGAAGAATACATCGATTTGATCAAAATATTACCTCATTTCCTTGATCAAACATTTGACTAACACTAAAAAGGTTATGCTTTAGGCCATCAAAATACATAACATTTCCAGCCCTGACCTTTTATTTCAAAAGAATAGATCCTTTACCTGTTATGAGAGTAGGGGTGTCATTTCCAAATGAGACCTTCCTTTCCTTTTCTAAGGCACTATATCACCGGAGTTTTTCTTTATCACCTCTCATATGTTTCGAGCATCGACTGTCGATGTACCATTTATTTTCTTATCCTTCTACATATAAGGCTATACCACATCTTTCTGGTTGTGGTTCTTTCTTTGTCCATGTTTTGGGACCTAATGAAGCTTTCTCCTTCTGAGATGTTTGCCGAAATTGATTCCTACATTCAGAATCTTCATGACTGAAGTTGTTACAAATAGAGAACTCTATTGCATTTTCAAGAGTAGAAAAGTTATTGTAGGTCATTTTCATGATCCCAGTTACACTCCTTTGATTTCGTGATTCTCGAGTCATGATGGTCTTGTTGGCAACACATTGAGTGTCTTTGTGTCCAAAATTATGACATGAAAAACATTGGTCATTAAATAAATTCTTGCGATTATCAAATCTATCATCCAGGTGATTGTAGTTTCCATTGATATTCATTCTTGAGGGAAATTGAGAATTATTTACCTGAGGTTGGTCGTAGCTTCTGTTCATCATTGAAGTAGATCGAACCTGATTTACTTGGTGATCTTTGTTCATCCTTGAAGTCAATTGACCCTGGTTTACCTAGTGATCTGCTTTATGCCTTTGTTCACTTCTCCTTGCAACATCAAGATAACTTTTGGCGGTGGATGGCTTTTGTACTTGAGATGCTTCTTCAGTATATCCAAGGCCTGTCTTGATTAGAGGAGAACGATGCACTTTGATAATCTCATCTAAATTTTCAGATCCTTTAGAAAATCTAAGATTAAGAGCTTTTGTTTTCTCAATATCTTTTCTAAGTCCCACAATTTCACATTCTAACTTTTCATTGTGCTTTTCCCTTTTAGTAAGTTGGAATGTTGGAGTATCTATGATCATATTCTTTTCTTCTAAACAGATTTTAATTTTAAAAATTTCTTCATAGAGATCATCTTCATCTATAGCATCCAATAAATCATCATCTTCAAGAGCCATCAAAAGTTTATAATCATTACCATATTCATCTTCATCACTATTTCAAAGTCCATCATCGTCTTCATGTGTATAATAACTCTTCTTACTTACTTTCTATTTTTTGTTCCATTTAATTGGTTCCTTACCGTTATCAAGCTTATCTTTATGAGGAAATTTGGCTACATAGTGACCGACTCTTCCACAAGCAAAGCATTTGAAAGGTAGCTTACCTCTGAATCTTCCAGAACCCCATTGAAGGTTCTTGATGAAGTTTGATTCTTCCTATCCTTCTGATGTATGCCTTGACTCACTTTATTCTCCCTTGAATGTGGCTTATCTCATGTCTAATGGTCCTCCCGTTCTCATTTCAAAGGCAGTTAGGATTCCGTGTAGCTGTGACATTGTAATACTCTGAAGATTATGCTTTTCTTCTATGGCAGAAACTTTTGATTCAAACTTAGAAGACAAGGATCTTAGAACCTTTTCAACTAGAGTAACTTCTTTTATCTCTTCACCCTAATTTTTCATGCAATTAACAATCTCATCTATTTGTAAGAAATAATTAGCCACACTTTCATCATTGTGCATTCTAGGAGTTTCATATTGAATTCTGAGAGATTGTAGTTTTTCAAGTTTTACCTAATCGTCTCCTTCATAGCTTAGGATGATATTGTCCCATGTTTCCTTGACTGTTTTGAGCTGCATAACCTTGATGAATTCTAATTGAGATAGACTCCCCAATATAGTATTGACAGCCTTTGCATTTGTTTCATATTTCTTTTTACCAGCCATATCTATAGGAGTTTCTCATTGAAATGTGTACCCTCCTTCCACAATATCCCAAAATTCTGCACCAAGAGATTGAAGGTAGGTTGTGCTTTTTACCTTCCAATAGACAAAGTTGCTCCCATCAAAGATTGGTGGCCTGATGGACGCCTCTTTTTCGTAGATTCTCATGATCATAGATCTTCCTTCAAGCCATCAAGCTTCTTCTCAAGGACCTACTTTGATACCAGTTGTTGGAAATAATACTGAGAGGGGGGGAGGAATTAGTGTTATCACATCAAACACTTTTTCCTTTTCATACTCAGATATATATATGTTACTTTTGTTATGGTAACCCGTGTATATACACAACCACATCTAAAGAAACCAACATATATCAGTAAGTTTTATGATTAAGTTAATCCCTTAAATGTTGATCTTTAAATCAGTGCATCAGAACTTCATTAACCATAAGAACAATAAACAAGTGCAGTAAAACAGAATAGATCATCACACACATGAACACAAGATATAAGGTGGAAACCCAATGTGGGTGAAAACCACCTACTGCAATTTGCCTCTATGCTCTTCTAATATGAAACTTCTTTTTACAATATATATGTACTGGTGTAGTCTTATACCAATATGTAGGCTTCTACCTACAGAAGGCTACAACCTTCTCTCGTTCTCCAACTTCTCCTGGAAGGGAGCTACAACCCCCTTAGCTCTTGTACTAGCAGATGTACTAGTACGTAGGTGCTAACCTACAAAAGGCTACGAACTTCTATTTTCTTCCAGGGACCACGTTTCATAAATTTTCAGATTGGATCCATAAGTAACATCAATCAAACATGAAATATATCTGTGTCAACCAATCCCCTTTGCACCAACCAAAATAGAGTAAGAGTAACCAAACACCAATCCTGAACAAAGAATAATGCAGAAATAAACAGAAGTAGCTAAAACATATTTTATGAGACCTACTCTACTTCAAGGTGAAGAACCTGCATGCATACACTTTTGTATTAAGGAAAACTAGTGTATACGCTATTTTGAATTACTGAATCAGCGTGTATATGTGCCCTTGTTGTGTTGAACCTGCGTACAGATCTATAAAAGACAAATTTCCATTTTCAAATATTCAGACGTCAGTTATACCTATATTATCAGATTTATAGATCAATACATGCACCAAATATTATAGATCAAAACCACACAAAGATACTAGTATCCAAGACTTAAAATCTTGACTCAACAATAAAACTTATCCTTCTTCTAGCGCTCAGGTTCCTCCTTCGTTCAGATCCAGCTATGCACCATAACCCAATGACCAGTATTCTAGATCTTGCTCTTCATAAGATATTCAATACTTGAGTGAATGCTTTTGCCTAGTGATCTCCTTCCCCTTTTATAGTCTCAGGCCTTAATCAACACCATCATCCAAAACCACCTAGAATTAATACCTAGGTTCAACACTTCGGACAGGATATCATGGTCCAAAACCATAGGTCCAAATACCAAGGACCAAATACCATGGACTAAAAATAAGGTGTCCCACATTTACACACTTTTCCATGCATGAAATTGCATGCATATGTATACGCGCCTTTTGATCGGTGATCCCGCGTGTATACGTGGCATGGTTAAGAGGAAACTGCATATATCTCTTTCTCCTTCATTCTAAGAGCCTAAACTGTGGTCTGTCATTTGAGTGAGTTGCTATCAAGGAAAAAACTTGTGTCATAGTGCCAAACCTACGTCATAATGCCAACAATGGATGCCCCCAGCAAAAGCACAGCGCCGATGGCATTGGACACCTATTGGAAATGCCTCTGTTGAAAATTTCTATGCATAGCGCCACTGATTCTATGCATAACTTCACTTTCAAAATGAGTTATGGAGGTGTTCCTGGTGTCAAAATTAGGTGTAGGGAAGATTTTTGGAAATCTTATCAAGTATACTTTCCAGAACATCTTGAACTTTCCAATTTAGAGGTCATTTTCCCTATCAAACGTCCAATCTCCCAAGACTGGTCAAAATGTGGAAAATGAGGCTACCTAAATGCAGAGTGCTATTGCAGTCAATTCTTAAAGGTCTTCCTCAACTCTAAATTGAGCTTAGGATATCTCATTAGAAGTCTCTTTGTGTCTAGTTATCATTTGACTCATCAAGCAAGTCATTTGGCCAACCAAGCTAGGAGAAATCGTGATTTTCCCAAGGTCACTTCAGAGGTGCATTAACTCTCTTGAGGCAACTTGTATTTTTGACATTTCTCTAAAACTGTGACACCTATGTAAAAGAAGGAGGTTTTTCTTCCTTGACCTGTTATGGACAAAAACATCTCTCACTTTTTCCAAATTCATTTTTTCTTGCTTAGAAACATCATTTGAGAAAACCTATCCCAATGTGTGGAATAGGGGATTTGTTGAAATGAAGTGAAATGAAGTGAAATGAAGGGGATAAGGGGCTTCTAAAGTTTTGAGAAAATTCTGGAAAGTATGGAGGGATTATAGGAAGGAAGGGAAAGTGGAATTTCAAAGATTTAGTGAGGAGAAGGGGTCCAAAAGGGAAAACCACAAGTTTAGCATAGAATATTGTCAAATTGTAGCAAGAAACTAGGGTTTGTGCAAAAATGAGGAATTTGAGGGATATCAGTGATGGGAAGTGTTTAATAAGGTACATTAAGGATAGGGGAAGCTGTATGAACATCTGGATACAAGTTTTGTTGATGATTTTACCATACGAGAGAAATTACCTTCAAAACCCTAGGAGAGGGAAATGAGTCTTATCTAAGCACAACTGAAACACGAACAAGGTGTAAAATGACCCATTGGAACCTGAAATGTTGATGAAAACCCTTTGAATGATGGTATACATAGCTGAATGGTGACATGGACGGACACTTGGAAAACTTTGGAAGGACTGAAAATAAACCCTAGACCTAATACCTAGTGACCAAATTTTACTTGAAGATTCTCTAAAATGACAAAATTTGACTGTAACATCCTAAAACCACATTGTAAGAGCATATTTTCTCACTGGTGGAAGGCTTCAAAGACTAACACTAATAGAACCTTCGGTGTAGTTGTCATCACTTTTCTGAGTGATTTGTTTCCTTTTTCATCTTTTGCCACTTTTTCTGTCACCTTTTTTATTATTCTTTTTTCCAGTTGGTCATTTTTCTTTCATAAGTGCCGCATTGATTTTCTTATTTTTTCCCACCAACGATCATCATTTTGGTGACTCTCCTCACATTTGTCTTTCCTTCCATTTCATAAGTTCTTGTACTTGATTCACATTGATTCATGTACACTTGCATAGATTTGTCCTCAAGCTCACATCATCACTTATATATTCTCATTTCCCACACTTCCACTAGGTAAATCCACACTTCTTTAGCCAATTTTCACATTGCCTGGTTAGGCATTGTGCAATCCAGAAGCTCAAGTTGAGGCCTAGCCTTTAAGACTACACAGTTCATAGTAAACACTATCCCAATTATGCATTCTGTAGTTCCAAGGCTCATTCCTCCCATTGGCCACTAAGACTGTGCAATGCACAATCTCTCCCAGTCATTGCCTAGGATGGACTATGCATTACAGACTCTCAAGCCTCTAGCTGCACCTTGGCTACTGGGATTACCAATGTGAAATTCCCACATCTAGGCTCCCTCACATCCCCAAGAAAATTTCACAATTGTTCTCACTATTGCACTAGTTTGTTGCCTTATCTTGTTGTGAAGAGAGATTTGCAAAAGGATAATTGTTTCCTTCCCATGAGTGTCTTTTCCTTCGCATAGGTACTACATTTGTTCATAAATTCTCTCCAATAGTCATTATTACCATGGAACCTAAGATAACTTCTTAAAAATATACCACTGATAGAAGTACCAGGGAAGTAGTTGACTAAATGCCAATAAACTTGCCAGTATACTCAGACACTCAACTATATGTAGAAAAGGACTCATATCTTACATGGAAAAAAGTAAATGAAGATTTCTTGGTAAAGGACTTCATAGTAGATTTAGAGGGCTAGTAGGTATACATTAATGTCCATAGCTAAGGGCCACACAAATTTTCATGCCGATATCCATCCTTTCCATGTGATGACATCATCAGCTATATTATCTCACATACTAATGTGACGACCATGAATTTTATAAGTTCTAGAAAATGAACGCTTGCTATTTTTCTCGTAATAGATTGCTAACGTATGTAGCATTTTCATGATCTAATAAAATGAATTGATTCACTCTTCTATGCCATCAAAAACTATGTGGTCAAGTGGGATGTTGTTAAGAGTTGGTTGAAGGAGCCATCAAAGTTTTGACAGATACCCACCAACACATATTAGACAAGGTCTCTTTAGAGGGCCTAACAAATGTTAATCATCTTAGCTTGCAAAATCCATGGTTAATAGAACACAGAGACCTTCCTGAAAGGGTGGGCGACCCTTCTAAACCAAGCTGTGAGGGCAAGCAAGATTCTCTACATATCTATATTTACTGGATGCAATCTATGAACATAACACATTCCCTACTATGAACTGGCCTTGGTCACCTCAAGAACTTGTCGTGCACATCCACTGCAAGCTACTCTCAAATTTTAGCCATTGAGGTGTTATGGAGAAGCTAGCTGACCACTTACTCATCTCTCTATACACTTTCATCTTTGAGGACTAACCACCTTGCATGTCACTTGTGCCAATGGAGACAATATCATAGAGCAAAGATTAGTTTGCCTCACCAGATGACACCTTCCTTAGAGTGTTTGGTGAAGATAAATCATCGCATGTTTTTCCAAGGTATACCAACGACAAGCTCATCATGTAAGAAGTGTCACATCATCTCACCATGGGGTTGTTATTTTCTTTGCACAAGAAGAAGAAATCACCTTAGCCAACTCTTCCTATGAAAATTGGATGGTACGAGATAAAGAACATGAAATTTGCAGATACCGAAGGAAAGGCGATAGAAAAATTTTCATTCTGTACTCAAGCCTTTAATTGCTACAATCCCCATGGTATTCATAAGAACTACTGGGTGAGAATTCACTTTCAATGGATTAATGGGAAATTTCATTAGTGGAAGGAGTATCCATGGACTATTTGATATAATGCCTCTAAGGACCATGAGCCATTCAATTTTGCAGGAAATTCATAGGTGACAACAAAGAGGGTAGAAACTCCAGAAGCAGTTCCAAGAAAAGGGAGAAACCTCATGAAAGATAAAGGAAAGAGAAAGGTTTCTCACAGTCCATGGGGAGAAAGAAGCCACAAGATGAATGCAGATCCAATTGTTACTAAACCATATTTAACAATTGAGGCAATGAGGAAACAAAGGATGCAAAACATGAAAATAGAGGAAGAGAGAAGATCATCAGAGGAGATTGGAGGAAGAAAAGAAAAAGAAAGAAGAGTTAGAGAATTAGAAGTAGGAGTAAGAAGAAAGGAAACAAGCAATTGCATAAGAAACGAAAAAAGTTGAAGAGCAAGGTTACGAGTGTAAATTGCAATTAATTTGTAAGTGGAATTCCAAGTGTTAATATTGGAATGTGAAGAGTCATGATGTAATGTAATGAGTTATTTTATAAATAAGTTGAAGAGTCATGAGGGTATTCCAAAAGTCACAAAGGGGAGTTGAAGGGTCACCCCATCTTTTTATAAATAGAACCTCATAACTCATGTAAAGGGCTTTTTGAAGCCAAGCTTTTGGCTAGGCTTAGGCTTAGGAAGCGCTTGGGAGTTTTGTGAGAGCCTAGGCTTCTCCATAACATAGAGGGAGTATACTTATTTAGAGGAGAAAGTTTTTTTAATTCAAATTCCACTAATGGGGCTAGTGGTTCGTCAATCGCATATGTATGATTCAAACTTTCACTTTTAATAAAATCTCAGAGCTGGGATGACTTCATGCATATGTTGTGAATATAGTAGGAATATTCTCGTTGTGTTTGCAATGTATGTTATTTAACTTACGCTTATGATTATGAATTACTTCGTTTGAATTTGTATGAATCTTACTGAATGCGTGTTATTGTATTAATTCATCACTATTATGTTATGGACTATTCTGCATATTATATTGTAATGTGTTCCTTTCAAGCTCCATACTATTGCTGTATTCTAAAGAGCTCACTTCATTTTCCCTTCATGTGTTGGAACCTTCATGGATCAAACTTGACCTTCACAAACTTGTTCTCACCAAAGACATTGTGCACCACTTTATTCATATTTGCAACCAAGGCATATCATTAACACCCCACTACTGGGACTTCTTCTCCAAACAGTGGGAGGTCTAGTTGGGACTTCATATTAGGGAGATCCCCTGAATTTTGGTGGGTCCAGCACCGTCAACAATTTTGGTGCTAGAAGGAGGGCTATATGAATAGTTGAGCCCATGATGTTTATTTCAACTTTCCGCATGCACTAATGGCTTCCTCCCATATCTTAGCCTCAACATGTTTTTCTAAAACTTTTAAATTAAAAGTGTTGGTGGAAATCATTAATGACTTGTCAAATATTAAATTTGATGGAAAGGGTGAAACAAGATTCTTTGAGCACACTGGTCGTTTTCTTGAATTCTACATGAAGCACAACATTCATTGTGATGAGGTTGCTTCTAGGTTGTTCACACTTACATTTGAACGACACATGAGTGAATGGTGTTACACGTTACCCGTCATTTCCATGCACTCTTTCGAACATCTTGCCACAATCACCACACCTTTGATAGGTATGACTAAAAATCCATGTTGAAGAAAATTATGTAATTGTTAAAAGCACCTGATGGATCTGTTAATTGTTTTCACAATCATTTCATTCACTTTTCTTTGAATTTTCTAAAGATGATGTTGATTGCATTTAATGAAATAGAAATTCAAATTTCTTGTTATAATTTTAATGAATCTGCACGAATATGAATCTTTCGAAATCCTCCCAACATACCTCGGTATTAGACCTTATAAATTTATGATGGATGAGGCTATTGTAGCAAGTAACTCGACATCTCCTTCTAACCAAACAACTCCATTTTCATAGGTTGAGGTGGAAAAACTTGAGAATTCATCTCTTTATTTACCAACATCTTCTCCCACCCCACATATTCAAATTTCCAATGCATGTTTGGACTACGAATTTGAAGATTATGAATTTGATGATTGCGATGAAGTTTTACCTCCCCTTCCTCCACCCTTCAGTTCCTTTGGTCCTCTAGATTGTGAGTTGTTGCGTTCACCCATTTTAAATGTTTCTTTGGATGTTCATGAGGATCAAGTTCTCGATGGAGTTAGTGTTCCACAAAAAGTTTTGACATCATTTACGATGACTATGTGTGGGATTCCACATCTAAACAATAATATATGATGAAGGTTGATTTTTCTCATTTTTCACCTCTCCTTCATTATATTGACATTTTCCGCAATTTTTTCAATCGAATTGAAACTTGAGAAAAAATAGTTTCTGAAGATATTATTACTTTTGATAATTTTCATAACTCGTCGAATGTCAGTTTTTCATCCGAATGCGGAGAGGAAAAATCTTTTGTTTTAAATCTCCCCAATCTAGCATCTCATCATTCTAAGAAATTAGAGGGTGACATTTCTTGTTTTCCATCTTCCCCTCTTTATGATTCATGAGATCATGAGGATGCCTCTATTTCTGATCTTGAACTCTCTGATCATGGATATCGTGATCTTTGCACTTGTCCATCTTATCATGATTCTAATTTTTCCACTATTGATTTTTCTAAGTCATTGGTCTTTAATGATCTTCCTTCTGGTGATTTGGAACCACGAGTTATTGAGGCACTTGATATTAGTTCCAATTTCGATCAGAATATTGATGTATCTTTCAAGGCTCATCATCACTCCTCTGCACACATTGAAAATCAATCTCCAATTTTCGCATCCTCCATCTTCATTACACAATCATATCGCTCAGTCATTAGATGAATCATACATGGCGAGCACAGTTTCAAAATGCAAGTTTTCTTCTTTCTTCATGTTCACCTGTTTCTGTCGTTCAAAAGTTTCTTGTTGCATATCTTTAGGTTTTATTGTATCTAAGAACCATAATGCATCCGCAAATTGTCTTATGTGTGCATTTCCTTCATACTTTTTCAAAATTCCAATGATTTGGTATGTATTGTATTATATTTCTTTTTTATAATTACTATTGAATATATTTCTTCATATGAATTCCCTCGCTTACATAGGCCAGCCAATGCGTCATCGACTTCACTCGAAGTTTAATTTTGCGTGAGTGTGGCGTATTTATGATTAGGTTAGGAGTAGGAGTAGTTGTTTGTTTTTCTTTGTTTTTTTTACTTTTTTTTCTTTGATTTACCTTCTGCTCCACTCTTTTGTTTTGTTTCATTTATTTTCTTTCATTCATAGGATAGCTTATGCATGAAACGATGTTTTGTTTCCAAAGAAAGCATTGTGAAGTTCACGAGGAAGTTGTGCTACTACCAACTCTTAGTTATCTGTTTATTCACTCTCTTTGCATGAGTATTTCATTATTTTAGATGACGATACTTTAATGGAAAATACATTCTTTTTGAAGAAAACCATGGTGGAATCATTATGCTTGAACCTATAACTAGTACTACCTACTCAAATTGGTATTTTCATTTCGGTTAATACTTTTCAGTTAAGTCAAGTCGAGTTAGGAGGGGAGGAAAACCTTAACAAGTGTGTCAGAGGTATAAATAAATATCCTTCTCTGAAGGGACAACCTCTTCTACTTTCAATAGATTGGGTTCCATCTTCTGCCTTGTCAAATAAATAAGTTCCTATGCACAGTTCTACAAACAAAATGAACAAACGAAAAATTAAAATAAATTTGAAAGAAGAGAAAGGCTTCCTATGTAGAAAGGAAAAGAACACAACTCCACTTTGGTACAGACCAAGATCGTTGGTAGAGAAGCAATGTTTATGCTCCTAAAGTGACTTCGCCAAGGTACTCTCCAGGCCTGCTAGCAGCGAAGCAACACCAAAAATGAAAACTAAGACTCTGACAGATCCTTTCACGTATGCATCTATATAATCCTCATCCCAATTGAAACTAATTAGTCTAACTTGGCTTGGTTTAGTGTGTCATCGATGAAGATAATGGTAGGGACTATATCTTTAACAAAAGTTAATTGGAAAAGCTATGGTAATCAATGAAGTGAACAATACTTCTTGAAGAGTTAGAATTATTTTGCACGAGACAAGACCATATAGAGAATTTGAGTTTTACCAGTGTGTTCCCAAGTGTTGTAGTGGCTACAACCACCCTCCAAAAGTTTTCCTATGCTTTGATTTTGGAGCATTCCTTTCGGATTGACACGAGATTACATTTGACTATCGTGAAGTATTCATGTTTTGATTGAGACTTGTCCCTTTCATATGTTCTTGTGTTTTATTGTTTCTACACTTAGTTGATAAATCTAAGTCACAAGCTAACCTCGTAACTTAGCCCTAGAACATTTATAGGCTTGCCTCCAGAAACTGTGCAATCCATGAGGGAAAGAAAGCCTTGATCACTGGAAGTGTGCAATCCAGACTTGTAGTTCTTTCTTGAGATAAAAAATAAATCATTCATCGAAGGTAGCCAGATATTGAGCCCAGAAATTGTACAATCCATCATTGAACTCAAAAACTACACAGTGCACTGAGCCAGAAAGTTGCACAGTTCCCCATAATTGTGCAATAGTTCCTAGCAGTGTGCAAGGTAATTTTCCCGAAAAAGTAAAAAGAAGAAAAGGAAAAAAAAACTAAATCCCTATAAACTAGGGACTCATCATTAGTTTCCTTAAGGTGGCACAATCCCTACTTTTAGAAATTTCAACCAAGTGGTGCTTTTTCCTTGATTTTAGGCATGCGTGTCATAAACCCTGATCCACCCAAATATATTTAATAAATACCTCTACAACTCATTTATACATTTTATCTTGGATATCTAGCATTCCTAAGGAGATCAAGGAACCTTTCTTGGAGTTGTCATCACTTTTCTGGATGAGTTTTTCTTTTGTTGTTTTTTTGTCACTTTTTTTGTCACTTTTTGTCATTTTTCTTTTATGAGTGTTGTTTTGCTTATTTCTCTTCATGGTTGTAGGATTTTTAACTTTTATTAGCTTCTGAACTGTTGTTTTAATTGGTCATTTTTCTTTCATAAGCGTTGCAACGATTTTCTTGTTTTTGCACAACGACAATCGTCTTGTCGATGACTCTGCTCACACATTTGTTTTTCCTTTTGTTTATTAAGTTTCTACACTTGATTCAAATTCATTCATCCATACGTAGGAAGATATGCACTCAAACTCACATCATCACATAGATCTTCTTGTTTGTCACACATCCACGGCGCAAATCCTCACTTTCCTTGCCCAATTGTCACATTGCCCAGTTGGGCATTGCACAATCCAAAAGCTTAGGCTGAGGCTTGGTCTCTAAGACTACATAATGTGCATTAAAGGTTGGCTCAACTATGCATTGCATAGCTCGAGGGCTTAGTCTACCCATTGGACGATGAGACTGCACAATTCAGAGTCTCTCTCGGTCACTTCCCAGGCTAGATTGTGGATTCCATAGTCTCAAGGCTCATGTTTCACCTTAGCTATCGGGACTGTGAAATACATAGTTCCCATAGTCAGGCCCTCTCACTTTCCTAATAAACATATGCAATTTCTCTCATAAATGCACCGGTTTACTACATGATATTTCTCTGAAGATATATTTACAAAAGGCTAATTGTGTTGTTTCCACGAGTGTCTTTTGTATTCCACAAGTACCATAGTTGTTGAGCATTTCTCTCTAGTAGTTACTTTTACCATGGAACCGAAGAGAAATTCTTCAAAAGATACCATTGAGAGAAGTACCAGGGAAGTAGTTGATCAAACTCTAGTAAACTTGTTAGTATACTAAGACACTCAACTGTATGTAGAAAAGGACTCAGATCTTACATGGAAGAAAGTAAATGAAGCTTCCTTAGTAGAGGAATTTGCAACAGATCTAGACAATCAACATGTATACATTAATGTCCAGAGATTAGGGCTACAAAGGGTTGCATACAAATATCCAAGCTTTCCATGCACATATGTCATCAGCTAGATTGTCTCACATATTGATATGAAGACCATAACATTGAACCGTGCCAGTGAATGAAGGCTTCTTGCTTTTCTAGCAACATATTACTGATGTATGTACCATTTTCCTAAGCCTGTAACACACATGGATTCACTATTCTATGCCACCAAAAACTATGTGGACATGAGGGATGTTGTTAAGAGTTTGGTGAAGGAACCAACAATGTTTCAACAGACACCCACCAACACATATAAGACAAGGTCTCTTAGGAGGACCTATTAGTTGTTTATCATCTTAGATTGTAGAATCAATGGTCAACAAAACATAAAGACCTTCCTAGAAGGTTGTACAGTCCTTATGAACCAAGTTGTGAACAATGGGAAGCCACTCAACTAGTCATATTTGCTACATCAACAGTTAAGGACCCATGTATGTAATGCCCTAAATCCTCCAAGGGTGGGCACATGAGATTCTATATGTCTACATATCTACTATATTTAATTTATACACATGACACATTCCCTGGTATGAACTAGGCTTAGTCACCTTGAGAACTTGTCATGCACACCCACTACAAGTTGCTCTCGGATTGCATCCATCGAGGGGTTATGGAGATGCTAACTAACCACTTCCACATCCCACTATACAAGATGATATTTGAGAAAGAACCACCTTGCATGTGGCTTACGAAAATGAGGGCAATATTAGAGATCATAGATTAGTTTGCATCACTGGATTGAACCTTCCTTAGAGTGTTCAGTAGAGATAAGTCATCACATGTTTTTCCAATCTATGCCATCGACAAATTTTCATGTAAGAAGTGTCATATCATCTTGCCACAAGGTTTTCAACTACTTTTTACAGGAAGAATAAATCACCATGGCCCACTCTTCCTATGAAAATTGGATTGTACGAGATAAAAAACTTGAAATTCATAGATATCGAAGGAAAGGTGATAGATAAGTTTCCATTTGGTACTCGATAGTTTAATCCATGCGACCCCTATGGTACTTTCAGGAACCCTTGTGTGAGAATTCAATTTCTATGGCTTAGTGGGACATTTCATTGGCAGTAGGAGGATCCATGGAGGAATTTTTATAATTCCTCCAACACTCATGAGTTGGTTAGTTTTGCAGGAACTTCAGAGGTGACTCCACAGAAGGAATCAACTCTAGAAGCAGTGCCAACAAAAGAGAGAAACCTCATGCAGGATAATGGAAAGAGAAAGGTCTCTCACATTCTAGGGTGAGAAAGAAGTTGTAAGATGAAAGTAACTCAAGCTGTTATGAAAGTGACTTTAGCAATTAAGGGAACAAGGAAACAAAGGATGCAGAGGGAAGAACAGAGGAAGAGAGAAGAGACGTGGAGGAGATTGGAGGAAGAAAAGAAGAAAAATATAAGAAGAGAAGCAGAAGCAGGAATAGCAAGAACAAAACAAGAAACCAGTAGAGGAGGAGGGAGGATAAATGTAGGGTCAAGATCTTTCTTAATAGATTGAATAATTGATAGATATCAATGACACATAGGTGGAACCACAACTGCAAAATCAGGATGTCGATATGATGTCTAGCAAACAATAGGTCACTATTCAATCTCCACCACCTCTAGCAGTAGAGTCATCTCTAGGAAAGGAACGGGAAGTTGTTCCTCGTGATGATGATCTGGTTATCAGCACATACAATTTGTTGTATGATGAACTGCAGAAGAAGTTTGTGCAAGAACGTAAGAAGCATTTTATGGATGATCTAACATATCATGCTTTTATGAGAGAAAGGGTAATTATGGTCTACACCAGTAGAGATCCCTAAGCCATTTCCTCAACCAACTTGGCCTTCACAGGTACAACAAACTCAAACACTATGTTTCCGATGGTCAAGAATAAGAAATTGAAAAATAACTTGTAGGATGCTAAGAAAGAGATTGAAAAGCTCTGTGCAATAGCTCAAAATCTAGCTTTTGCACATGCATACTTGGAGGAAATGAAGGTAGTTATACTTAATAAAGTATCGACACTTCGAGAGACCATGCAAGATCTCTAAGAGGAGCATGTCACCATGCATAAGGTAGTTTTCCACGTGTTTGGCTTCCAACAACTATGTAAAGACTTTGTGGCAACTTTCTGAAATGTGTAAGTTGCAATTTTTATCATGTATGAGTGGAAATGCGATACAAATGGTCACTGCTTAAATTAGGTAAGAAAATGAAGCCATAGGCATAACTCGAGGAAGAAAGAGTGTCGATGGTGATCCAAAACAACAAGAAATTTGCCTTATTCATTGGAAACATTCAGGCCTCATATGAATGGAGAGACAACAATCTAGATTACTTGGTGAGGACCCACAAGATCCCATCAATTTACTCACTCACTCAATCCAAACCCAGGAACTAGGGTAAAAGGGAGATAGAGGAATACTTGGAGTAGCTGAGACAGATTTCCACCAAGGAGGACTTGGAGGTGAATAGATAGAACGTGCAGAACTACATTGGTGGCCCTGTCCAAGTGCAGAAAATGTTGATCATGCTTCAGAAGGAAGTAAAAACTAGTTCCAAATAATTTTACCCAGATGCCATGGATGCTAGAATCTTCTTCTAGCCAGACACGATCACATAGTTTGGGTGGGTCATCACACAATACGACACTTAGCACCGCTACATCACTGACAAACATCAAGTGGAAGTTACCAAGCTATATTTTCCCCAAACTCAAGCATCATAGTGTTTTGTTTTGTTAGGCTGTTAAGTTGTCTCTATGCTATTTTGTCTTTTATGGGTATGAGTGTAAATTGTAATATTATTTGTAATTAATTTGTAAGTGGAATTCTAAGTGTCAATATTGGAATGTGAAGAGTCATGATGCAACGCAATGAATTATTTTGTAAAGAAGTTGAATAGTCATGAAGGTAGTCCAAAAGTCACAAAGGGGATTTGAAGGACCACCCCCTCTTGCAATAGAACCTCATAACTCATGTAAATGGATTTTGGGAGCCAATCTATTGTCTCGCCTTAGGCTTAGAAAGATCTTGGGATTTTTATGAGAGCCTTGGCTTCTCCATAGCATAGAGGGAGTATACTTGTTTGGAGGAGCAGGTGTTGTTAATTTCACATTCCACTATTAGGGCTAGTGTTTCGTCAATGGTCTATGTATGAATGGAACTTTCATTTTTAATAAAATATCAAAGCTTACATGCTTTCATCCATATGTTGTGAATATAGTAGGACTATTCTTATTATATTTTCAATGTATGTTATTTTACTTATGCTTATTATTATGAACTATTTCAGTTGCATTTGTACGAATATTGTTGAATGCATGTTCTTGTATTATTCTTTCACTCTTAACTTGTGGACTATTCTGCATATTATCTTGAGATGTCATTATGCCCGTGTGTTCCTTTCAAGCTACATACTATTACAGGATTCTAATGGGATCACTTTTTTTCCCTTCATGTGCGGTAAGCTTCATGCATCACACATGACCTTCTGCAGGGTCACACACTTGTTCTCACCAAATACACTATCCATCACTCTATCTGTATTCACACCCCACTGTTGGGACTCCTACTCCAAATGGTGTCAGGTCTAGTTGGGACTTCATATCACGGAGATACCTTGAATGTTGGTTGGTCCAGTACTGTCAACAAAATCCCTACCAAATGTATTCAGATATATAGCCATAATATTAAAGATGTATTTTACATGTGAGCATAACCACAAGGTAGTTTACTTGGAGAATTTAAGGTCATTGGATAACCTTAGGAATGATATGTTGGTCAACATTCCATTCTTCCTTTCGTGAACACTTTAGATAATGAAAACCATTTTTCATAGGTCCAACTAACTGAATGATTCCCCCTCACATCATTTCCTCATAAAGCTACTATTTGAGTGTGCACTACACAAGGTAAGTCATGTTTACAATGATGTAGTGAGGGAACTAGTTGAAGAAGAAACTGCTACAACTTGACCTAACATTGTAGTTGCTACAACTCAACCCAATTAAAGCCTTATTAAAAATCTAGAGACTAAAACTTCTACATTTAGTATTGAAGCATCAACTAAGGAATACCTTGTCACAACTCTTATAGAAGACGAACCTCCTACAAATCCTCAGCAACAAGAAAGAAACCATGAGAATGATGTGAAAATTATTTAGAGAAAGCCACATATGAAGAGGCTAAGGTGAATAAAAAATAGGTATGCTTGTGTGGTAGAACCAAATATAATGAAGAAAAATTAAACCAAAAAGGAAGAGTCAACCACAACTACTGCAACTCAGGAAGAATAGGAAGAAACTCCTACTTCCACATAAGAACCAGCAAGGATGAAAAATGAAAAGGAACTGGTTACAACATAAGAGGCATAAGTCCATGATATCTCAAAAGAAGTAGGAATGAAAGAATAGGTTTCCAAGGGACCATAATTGGAGGAATAGGTGGAATTTGAAAACCTTACTATAAAATAAGAATAAGTAAGGGAAAAACAAGCTAAAACCATTGTTGCAAGACAATAACAAGAAAGGAGAAGCCTAGAAGAAGACCTTTTCTGCAACTTTGGAAATTGATATTGAACAATAGGAAGAGGAAGACTAGACTCCAAAACCTAGGACACAAATAGAAGTACAAGTAGTTGTTTCTACCCCATAGTTAAAGAAAACCTTAAAGGTCAGAAGAAGCTTATTATACATAAACTAATGAAGAAAAAAAACTATAGTGAAGGCTATACTAGCACAATATTCTATTACATAATTATCGAATTATGAATGCTAACCATTTTGTGGGAGATGTTCATCTAAGAAATTTTTCATTTTTCATAAATAACCACACTAATTGGTAAATTACTCATCAAGTAATTGAGAACAAATTCAAATGCAATTAGTGGATTGCAGGGGAGTACTAATAACCAAAGTATTTCCTCCTTCAATATTATAGTTGGGTGAGCTTGCGAAGGCATGCAAATTTTATGGCGCAAAATAGAAAATAAGATTGAAATACTATTAAGGATGGTAATAAAAGGGTGTCTTCATTGTTTGGAAAAAAACCACAAAAGACATACAAAAAAATATCCATTCAACCCAAAATACCTTACAATGGCCCTCAATACATTACATCAATTCATTAAGTCTATTGGGACTTGTGGAAACCATTGCGTAAGCCTCAACTTTCACTACCAAATGATTAGATACCTTCCACAAAATACGAAAAATACTACAATATGTCCAGAAAAGAGCATCTTACTTACTATAGGGAGGTTGAAGAAAGAAATGGTTAGTATCATTCCCATGAGCTAGGGGAGGTTTATTCGATTATTAATAACCTCCATGGATGCCACACTCACTCAAACTTAGAATATTTGTTGATTTTGTAGGGACATGCAATTGTTTTGGCTAGGGGAAGAAGAGAAGGAGCCTATTTAATAACTTTTTAGCACCTCATTAAGGCCTTTTTGCACATATCCTTCTCATTTTCATCTCATCGCAAAACCTTTTTATCCCATGAAGATGAATTTTGGTCAAGGTATAAAAATCTTCTTAACATGCCATTTTAATGTTCAGTATTATGCATTTAGGGATATACTTACATATTTATGCTAATAAGTGGCATTTCGGAATAATATTTGCATAGGTACCAAACATGAGTAGAATGTAGGTCTTTCAACTCACTATGGGTAAACTACTACAACTCATTGCCTGAAAATAGTTCTTGCAACTCCATGTTTTTGGATGCTACAACTCATTTTTCTAGAATAGATGTTTCAAATCTAAATTGTTTCAACTTTGACATTTTTCCATTTGTGTTGTGACTCCTTGAAGTTGTAATTCACATACTGCCATTGCTGCAAATCACTTCAAAATTGTTATTGCATCTCACTTCAAAAATGATGGTACAACTTTCATATAGTTAACTAATGGGGAAAGGTGTTGCAACTCTAGGACAACTGGTATAGAGAATCATCTCATGTGTACAACTATCACCAATAGATCACCAAAATTACTCAAATAATGAATATCATAATTAAGAAATTACGAAGGTTATTTGTCACTCAATGACAAACAATGAACTAGTTGCCATTTGTCACACAGATGTGTGAGTTAGCACTCACCTAATTTTATTATCTTCTAATAAAATCATTATAACTAGATTGCACAACCAAATTCTCATTGTTTTCCATTCAGTCCTTCATCTAATTTAGGTGTTTGATATGATATATAAAATTCCACGCTAATAGAGATAGAAGTTAATCGTATAGAATTGTCTAATTCTAGAGGACTGTAATTGTAATTTGAGTTCTTACAATACATGTTTCTATTCTAAACAAATTTCATTTGATTGTGTTCTAGTTCATTAGCACTTTTAATTTTTGTTAACCAAATCCTCACTTAAGGAGGTAGGGCCACCTGCTTAGCTAGGTACTATCTCTAGTTTTATAATGTAGTTGCAATTTCATTTATAGTCCTTTATTCTTAGCAATTCCTCTATTTATTATTGTGTGATGACTCTCATGTTTAATTACGTTATTTACATAGTCTTATAGTTCGCTTTTATATACATTGTTTCAACTCATGTTCTTCTAATTTGTGACTTGACTATTACCATATTTCACAAGCAACCATACTATTGTAACTCATAGTTTAGGTTATTGCTACAACTCACATTTTTGCAACTTTGTATTTAACTTTACAATGTTTTGTTTTATTCGTTCATCTAATAACTTTTCTTTTGGATTTTTGTCTACGTTTCCTTTTCTTCTAGAAATTGCAATTACATCTTTGGTGTAATTATCTAGAGCACCATTTGGTTTGAATCTCTTAGATATTTTGGTTTATTGCATATTTTTTAACCATTACATTTCATGTACATTACTATTAAAAAATTCAAGATCGTCTAAACACTTGAACAATTTGCCCTTTAATGCTAGTGTGTTTATTTTCCTACAAGTGCGTTTATATTCTTTCACTTTTGTGCTTAATTTCAATACTTCAAGTGTATTTACTTTCCCGCAAAGGTGGATTTTATTGTAAGCATGGTGTGGATTTCGTAATGACTTTCCAAAGAATCATAATATCTCTCCTTCTAACATTCATTTAGAATACTACAACTTCAAAAGCACATAATTAGTTGTACTAGCATATATCGTGCACAATACTTCACAGGTTCCATATGAGCCTCGAGTTAAAAATTAAATGCACAGAATTTTGGTTGTATTTATGAATAATTAGAATGGTAATTAAGACACCCATCATCTAGATACCAACTACTCCACTTGGTTTCTCCACAAAACATTTACAATATCTTTTAATTATACATTGCTACAATATTCACTTTGCCTCATGTTAACATCTACCATTTTTTCTAGATACTACTTAGCATTTTAGAAGAAGTTACCAAGAAAAATAGCAATGTAGGAGCCATATATGGTTGTGGTTCCTTCATCTTTGTCTTCATATCTACTGATAGCTTTTCTCACTAGCAGTATGTCATTTTAACAAGTTAATAATGTCATTCTAATCTTTGACTTGTGTCAGAAAAGTTCAACAAGTTTTCCACTACTTTCAACCATCCATCAGCATTGATAGTTAAGGTTGTAATCTTCACATTTTTAAATTTTTCGCACTCATTTATTGAACTCTTAAGTATTTGGCACATGTCGCCTCATCGTCCAAAAATTCTACCTTCTATTCATGCCTATAAAGAGAGATTTTCATCTTCTCAACATTACTTTGTAATGTTGCAAGCCTAGTATTCACCCTTAGAGTCTTGGGAACCTATTCGCCATTAGTGACTTCATTATATGAATTTGCGTCTACATTTGAGTAAGTCGTTGGCACTTCACCCAAATGTGTGTCACATCATATCACAACATTAGACTGAAAAGGAAATAAATGAATTGAAGAAGTCCAGTGAGATGAAATGCCTTCTCTATCTATTGCGATAACATGCTATGCTTACATTTTTAGTCTCACAAGTCAATCGTGAAATTTCTTGACAACTTGTCCCACCTAATGATGCTTTTCCTCAAGGTTTATCACATATGATGAAGGGTTTTTAAACTAATCTAATATGTGTTTTCACATACTTATTGTTTTCCCAAACTATTATTCACAAACTTGATATTCTCCTTAGACTATTTCAACGTTTGAGGTTTTGAAACATGGTCTTTCCTTGTCTATAGTGGTTTGGCTAGCCTATGACTACTACAATAAATCTATGCATCATCGCTTAAGTTTTTCTTAGAACTTCACGATAAGGTACAATCTACCAAATGTAACTACTCAACTAGGTTCATTCAATAGTGATCACACACACATCCAACCATAGTCTTTAAAACATCCCTGCAATACTTCACATACCTAAGTATTCAATACTTAACCACCAAAAAGCAAAGAAAGGAACAATAACATCAAATGCTTAAAGAGTGTGCAATGGACAGGTATAGATGATGCCAAAGGTAGGCCCCTTAACTTCAGTTAGATGGAAAATGGTACAATGTACAAGAGAGAAGCATGGCAAACTTCTTGCAAATCATTATATACTACAAATACAAAAGGCACATATACCTACATGAATTGTCAACTCAACCCCTAAAGCACGCATAGCCTTACCTCTCTTAGGTCATGTTTTCTTCCAATTCTTTGCACTTACACAAGTGCAATTCATGTTCTTGTGAGAACCTTTGAATTTATCACAAATCATAAAGCTCATTTACACTCCTTGCGAATGACCAATGAATGATGTGTTAGACCTATTAGGGAATCCATTATTTAGAAAAACTTTCTTACACTTGCAAGCCTCTTCACCCTAAGGCGGACCTATGTACCATTTGTCAACTTTTCTTCCTTTGGCCCCTTGTTTGCTAACCATATATGTCCAACAAGTGCAGCTAACATATGCACTCAATTTTTCCTATTGTGCCGAACTAGGTACATCAATTTGACACACACTCAAGAAAGTGCACACATCCAAGTGTGCCCAAGTAATCTATAAGCCAAACAATAGTTCTTAGCCACTTTATCCATCATGCTTAGTTCATACTTGAAAATGAGATCATGTACAATAAGTTCCGTTCATTTCCCTTGCAATGTTCATCAAGCTTCTTTTAATGCATCCAACTAATGTGAGGTACCTAGAATCTATCGCATAGTCAATTTAAGCAAGGGCATCTGACACGTTTGCCATGCACCTTACAATTATTCAAGAGTATCGAAAGCCAACTATTCAAACTTTCAACCATATATCACATCTATCCATGCTAAGTTAATAACCATCAATATAATCATTAAGAAAAATTATACAAAACTATTTAAAGCTAAATCTTTACAACATACATCCAAGCCCTTAGGTTCGCTAGAAGAACAAAATACTAAAATAACATCTAAAAATGTCATTATATTTCCCTATTCATATACTTATCTCACCTTATAAATCATGTACTCATAAAAACTACCATATTTACACATACTCACATGATAAATAATGTACTCATAAATACTACCATGTTGACTTCTATTTACACTCAAATATTTCCCCCTGTTACATATTTTAAAAACTTTTCTCTCTATTTTGAGTTAATAACTTAATAACCGTAGTTCGTTTTAGTTGTAACAATTAGTTTAATCAATTCAATCATGAAGGCATATGGTTGAAACGAACACCACATCAAACTCCAACTAAATATTTTTAGTTATCGCTATTGAAGTTTGAACCACTCTTGAAATATTTCGAAAAAAAATCAATAAATTTCAAATCGCCTATTCCAGACATATTTTCAGGCGTATGCTGCTCCTTCATTTGCGGTGTTAAAATAGCGCTACTAACACATAAATCTCATAAATGGTTAGACCAGCAGAGGCTCGAAGGCATGTGAAAGATTCCGGTTTGTCTTTGCATGTAATGAGCTTTCCATGAAAAGGGCTGAAGATATTTTTGTATTGTTGACGTCCTTTAAATTGTTTTGAATATATGATGATGATGGTTTTGCATATATATATATATATATATATCCGTGGAAAAGCGCTTCAGGTTGGTTTGTGAAAACTCTCATAGCTGGCCATGTGGGAGAGTAACGTTGATGCTGGGAGTCGTCATCAATCACTAAACTTTCATGGCTTAACTTTAAACGTGAACATTTCATTTTAAATGCTTGCAGAGTATTTTTAATGTTTTTAGGATTTTGATATTTTGAATCGATTTGCAAGTAGTTTTACTTTGTGTTTATTTTATATGATATATTTGAGCCAAGAAGCTTATCCTACAGCTTAATATGATGTGTAAGGTGTATGTGTGTCATTAATGTTTAAATTTTATTATACAAAAATCTAAAAAAAATAATAACTATACAAAACATTTAAATAATATTTAATCATAAAAAATTTCACACGTGAAATAATTAGATTAAAAAAAATTAGGTCGTTTTTAAATCTATTTTATTGAGCTATAAAATATTATAAAAATATCTTATATTTAAATATTTGATCTTCTTTGCAATAAAAGCGCACCATTTTCAACCCGTAGGGGTTTGGTCTAATGGCAAGTGAATGATTTGCTAAGTCGTTTGTGCAGCTATGCGGGTCACGAGTTCAAACCCCAAGAGTACCCAGGGGACAGGGGACTGAGAGGTTATAGAGACCCCAAGACTACCTAGGAGACAGAGAGGTTATAAAGGTAGCCGATGGGACTCGGTTATAGAGACCCCAAGACTACCTAGGAGACTTACAGGTTATAAAAGTAGTCGATAGAACTAAGGTAGCCGATGGGACTCGGTTATAGAGACCCCAAGACTACCTAGGAGACTTACAGGTTATAAAAGTAGTCGATAGAACTCGACCCCGTGTAACGCAAATACGATACCACATTGCCAATTCCTCTTAAAAAAAACACCGTTTTCTTCTTATATTTTAGTGTAGACATCTCTCACCTGAATTAACTTATTACACCGGTGAACCTAATATATGTTTCGGAGATAAAATGTATTTAAAAAAATTAAATTAAAATAAATTGTGAATGCCCTTACTTAGCCATGGCCATGTATCATTGATCTCCTTAGTACTTACTTCCCATCATAATATTTTTTAGAATTAATTATCCCCTTTCTTCTTTATTCTAGCTCAACGATATGTGATGTTGCGAATAGTATGTATCATGTATGACTTTATTTTCAGTGAATCTCGTCTAGTCAACGAATTTCATTCTCAAAATTAATATATTAGCCACTTATAACACACATTGCATTGAACCATGTGTGAACGTTTTATAAGTTAAAAGTACTTATGTGTGGTATACATTTTATGCTCAATATAAAGGGTTAATCATTGGGAATATCCTTTCTATGAGGACTCTCAAAACTTTATTTTCCAAAACAAATGTGCCAAACATGGTGCCCCAGACTTGATTACAGAGGTTGTTTCTTCATCTTGCTCTTCTTTCTTTGGGTTCTAATTGTTATTGCACTGTGTTATCTTGAGTTTAGTGTAAAAGTTCGGACAGTAAATGTAAAATATCTAATATTAGTGGAAAATAAAATATTTCAAAATAACCATTTTGTAAATGATTTTGTTTTTAATTATTTTTCATCGATTTTATTGAAGGTATTTTAAAATGTTTGAGTAATCATTATAATAGGTTTATGGTAGTGATGTGTGATTTAAAATTTTATTATTATTTTTTTGTTAGAGTAGGATTTCAATTTTTTTATTGATTATTATTAGTTTGATATTGACTAATACAATTTATAAGGCGTAACTTTAAAAAATAAATATTTATTTTTCAATATTATTAAAAGACCTAATTTACATTTGATTGGATTACAACTTGAAGGTTTTATTGTAACCTTTATGCAATATAATAATATGTGGATAATTACCTCACATATTGTATGCCATAATTTATGGATATGGTTGCATATTCATTCATGATTTTAAATATGGATTCAGTAATTTTTTATTGTTAAGTTCTGCAGAAAGGAATCCAAAAATAAAATACTTGAAAATATTTCATACTCAGGTAAATAACGTGTTTATCACCAACCATAATTTAAGCAAGTCTTTGAATAAATAATGGATAGGAATAAGATATAAATAAATATACTTATAAAGAAGTTACTTCCTAGTATTATTTATATTTTCCTCAACACCTATGTAGGAGAAACTATAAAGTGTTTGAATAATGTATAGGAATAAGATATAAATAAATATACTTATGAGGATTTACTTCCTAGTATTAGTTATGTTTTCCTCAACACCTATGTAGGAGAAACTATAAATGTGTAGACTTACTAGTGGTTGCAATCCCCCAAAATTTATGCAAGCTATTGTGCCTAAGCAAACAATTTATTTATTGACTTCACATTCCTTCTTACCAGAAAGAAGTCTATACGATTATATTTGTCTATTGACCACTATTAATTCAGCACTCCCAAATGTAGGGTATATTTTTTTATGCAATCTTTCCCAAAGAAAAAATGCTAACTGGAGTGGCAAGGACTAAGGACTAAGTTTCCCCGCAACACTTGTTCGTTGATTAAAATAGAAAACACATTGTATTACTTATATAATATTTGATAGCATAAAATAGATAGAGATATAACGAGATAAGTCTAACTATTTCTTTTCATATAGACCCA
The DNA here is from genome assembly GCA_000404065.3 of Pinus taeda. Classification (NCBI taxonomy): domain Eukaryota; kingdom Viridiplantae; phylum Streptophyta; class Pinopsida; order Pinales; family Pinaceae; genus Pinus; species Pinus taeda. The sequence continues at coordinate 622,454 of APFE030922069.1, forward strand.
CAAGTTTTTGGTAAGTGACCACTCGAAAATGGTGAGATTCAATTTAGGATATTTTTTTATCAAAATGTAAGTCATAATTATTTTTGAAAGGGCACAACCAATATTTAGGGATGTTTATTTTAAAATAGGACTTCTAGAATTTTACTTTAATGATTTAACTTCCATGAAATATTCTAGAATATCCATAGTAGTATACACAAATCAAAGGTTAAGATTTAACTCCAAAGTAGTTATGTCATTTTTTCCCTTTTAATTAAATTGATTAATTAAAAAGATATCATATTAACAAGAATCATATTAAGTGAGTTATGTTTCTTTGAACATGTGGTATTGATAAGCCATGGTATTGGCTCATGGTATTGTAATAAAGTGTATTTATACAGTAAGAATCTTCATGGTAAAGTGGGGGTATGTTTTTTATAATTATTAGTGTCTGCCAAGGTAGGACTGTAGCAATCTATTGACCACTATTAGTTTAGCATTGACCAATATAACTTATAATGATCAGTTTTGAAAAACAAATATTTATTTTTTAATATATTGCACAAATTATTTTTCAAACATGTGATTGTACCATAAACTCGAAAGTCTTATTATGGCCTTTGCACCTTGTAGATAACTACCTCAAATTTTTATGGCGCCATAATTTTTGGATGTGCACAATATTTATGCCATCAATTTTATATATTTGTGGAGTGATTTTTCATTGTTAAGAATCATCAAAAGATCGACCAAAATTAAAATCTTTAAAAATTTAAGCATGTATTTGCATAAAAAATGGATAGTAATAAGATAGAAATAATATAAATAAATTTAGTTACCTAGAGTTACTGTACATGATTATTTATGTGTTGTTTAACATATTAATAAGTAAGAATCTAAATGTAAATGTGCATACTTACTAATGGACACTAACCACCAAAATCTATGCAAATCCTTGCACCTTAGTTGGAAATTAATTTTTCCAGTTCATATATCAATTTGGAATGTTTATTAAAACATAATTTCCACTTAAGTGGTAGGGACCATGCTACCCTCTCTATTGATGCACTTCCCTCAGTAAAAAGAGAAATTAAGTTTTCTTGGCACATTCTACTGGCTATCCCATAACTAACCTAAGTACATGTTAGAGTACAATTTTCCTTATCCATTAGGAGAGAACATGCATTTTGAGCATTGTTTTTAAATTCTATCCTTATTCAATCATAGGTTTTATCATGCATGTCAGGGATTGCTCAAGGGTAGAGGACATATAAAGAGTGAAACATTAAATTATAGAGAGTAGAACATCAATTATTTTTACATGATTATAGGAAGAATTTACATTCGCAATCTTGATATTATTTATCTCAAATATATCTAAGCTTCTAAGTTATTCGATGATGAAATGTATAATTGCAATGATGGGTATCCAAATATACTTAGAATATGGAAGGAGGTGAAGACATCTAAGCCCAAGGTCAATGTTGTACGTGAGAAACAATGCATTTTTTCTATCAAATTTGACATATGAGAAGGGCTTTCCATTGACATATGAGAAGGGCTTTCCATATGGGCAACAACATATGCATTGATATCTATAAATTCCTTCCATGCAGATTGTGTATGTTGGATTCATATTTGGATTGTGTATTTGTAAATTCCTTCCATGTTAGTAATGTATTGGATTAAAATTATTTTTAAATGGAAAATAATTATTTTATTTGTTAGTATGGAAACTATTTTATGTTTTTTCCAAAGGGAAACTATTTTATCTTTTAATTATATTAAACTAATATTATTTTATATTTTTGTATTAGTATATATTTGTTTGGCTGACCTTAAAACATTTTCATTCAGTTTCTTTGAATAGAGATGGTTATTTTGGTGTATGGAATACAAATTATCATGATAATGGGAAGTCTCTCATTCCACCATGAGATTGAAAAATATAGGGAAATATTTGTTCAACAATGACATGGATTTTGTAGATTATCCTACACCTTGAATTCTTAAAATTGACATTCCACAAATTATTGATGATTTTCGTGATGTTGCCATAAATTCTACAAATATTGATGATTTTCATTCATAATTTGACATTTAGCCACTTACTAAGTTGCAATTACAAACTAATTTTATTTATTTATTTCAATTATTATAATATTTCATTTCATTTTGTTAGTATTAAATAGTTGTTATATAAATATTTTTGGATTTAGAATATTATCAATGAAATTCGTTAGTTGTTATTAGACTTTGTTAATAATGTTTATTGAATAGTATTTATAGCTTTTTCATTCCAATATGTTTATTATGATTTTGAATAATATTTCTTTCAATATTATTGATAATTTTTTTTAATATTTTGTTGTTACTTAATAATTAATATTACTAATTGTAATATACTATTTTTCTATCAATTTATATTTATAAATAGTATTATTTAATATACCTTAACTTCTTATTAAATAATAATTTCTTATTATTAATAATTATTATTATCTATCTATCTATCTATCTATCTATCTATCTATCTATCTATCTAATTAATTTTATTGCATAATAAATTTATATTGTCTTTGTCTTCAAATCTTTTTTTTTTTTTTGCATACATTTAAGTATTCTTATATTCAAAATTATTAAGCCAGGACTATGCTGGATACATTCTTTGTTATGGATTCATGTCGATGTTCTATTTATCTATCTAATTAATTAATTTTATTGCATAATAAATTTATATTGTCTTTGTCTTCAAATCTTTTTTGCATACATTTAAGTAGTCTTATATTCAAAATTATTAAGCCAGGACTATGTTGGATACATTCTTTGTTATGGATTCATGTCGATGTTCACCAGTCGTTCAATTTATATGGTTCTTCTCGTTAGTTCCTTGCATAGTAGGTCAACAATAAGTCAAACATGTAGTGGTGAAGTAGTTAATGGGTAGTGAGTTCACGGATAAGGAGTTAGTTATTTGTGGGTCACTAAGATAAGGATTAGTTTTTATGTTTGTCCTAACCAATAGCTAAGCTAAGAAGTTGAATCGAACGATAACATTCTAACATGGGAAAGAATTGTTTCAGCCCCACACCTCCCTACGCTCGTGTATAAATTAAAGGGAATTCATGTGGGCATTTTTCCTCTCTTGCATGTGTTTTAGGAGCCCATGTCCCTTCTACTTGGCTACCAAAATTTGAAGAGTAATAAAATAACATGAATTTTGAAATTTCAACTCATTTATTTTTAGTTTAGTTGAATTTATATGGTATGATTTTTCAATTTTAAGGTAAATTTGAAATCTTCAACAATAGAAAAGATAAAATAAAAATAAAAAATTCATTTTTTAAAGTCAAACCATTAAGTGTCCAAAGAGGAAAAATACTAGATTATCCTACTTCAATGATGATTTGTAAACATGGGACTTATAGTCAACTTTATTCCCCAAAATAGATCCTTTATGAAAATATATTTCTTTTTCCCTACAATTTGAATGAGCTATATTTCTATTTTATTTCATTGTTAGTTTAAATAAAACAATACCCTCTTTTTATAGGATCATCCCAATAGTGTAAATATATCAAGATAAATGTAATACTCTTTTACTTATATGATTTCATAAAATTCTTTGCAATTTCATAAGTGATAATATTAGTATATTAGGTCATATGTTCTCTAATTGCTATTTTCTTGGAGGCTTGAGCTAGGGCTATTTTAATTCTAGTTATGATACCTAATTTATTGGCCTTGAAAGGAAAAAATAAATTCCCTTCAAGTAGAAATCCCACTACCTTTTTATGGAACCAATCAAATAGCCCACTATGTAATCAAAGCTCTATGCCTACACATCCATAAAAATAGGAGCATTCTAACCATTCATAGTAATATTTTATTACATGTAAAAAATTTAAATTAGCAACAAATTCTAACTCCTCCTAGATGGTTGTAGCTACCCATTAATTGAACAATGATCAACCAAATTAAAACATGGTGACGCAATTAACAGAATATATATAAAAATAGTTAAAACAATAAAGTTACTTAGACATACTCATGCATGGTTATAAGTTCCAAAAATAATTCTCCCACCATGTTCCCATCAAGGAATATAAACACTTGCCTTATGAAAATGGTATTATGCATAATGTTCAGTAATAGAGTCATTCACATTCACTTTTTTTGATAACTTTGTATTAACTATACTAGTGACTAGATAAAAAAATGGTAGTTATAGATTCAACCAATATTTGTGTACTTTGGGTTAGACTTAGAATTTTTTCAAATGGAAATGCTCACATATAATTATGTATTCCAAAGGAATTTGAATGCCAACTATGATTCCTACTCATGTGAAAGGAATGTTCCATATGAATATTTCACTACTAAGAGGGATGTGGTATACATTATTGTCACAAGAAAAAGGACGTCTGATGCAATTAAAATGACTGAAATGGCCTCTTTTTTTTTGAATAACTATTGAACCATCATATGCCAAAAATATTCTAAAAGACCCACATGGTAATGATTGTAATAATATTGGCTATTGGTTAATTAGTTCAACCAACCATTAGATGTAGCCAACACTAAAAAAACTTCCATAACTATATTGATTGGCCTAGTCTAATTGCATGACTCATGACAGTGAGGAAGATGACTTTCTAGGAAATGTATGACCTTTGTATAGTATCTATATAGCCTCTAGTGGATGCCATGATCTCACATGATTTATGAGCAGTATAATTAAACTATGTGGGTGTGTATAACCTCAAGATAATCCAATTTTTGATATGGTTTATGTAACACCCTCCTCCCACATTTACCCAAGTTCACTCATCTACTGGAGTAAACAGGTGATGAAGAGCTACTATGATATGACCCGACCTCCTAGATACAATTAAGAAAGTGGGGCTAAGAACTAGAAACTTATTAACCTTCCTTAGCAACTACATGATCCCCAGGAGATACACAACCACTCCAGCTACCCAAACCCTAAGCTAGACTACTTTTTCCACTGACCTGGACTCCTAGTTACATTAAAAATCCTACATCCATGCAACTATAGGCCTCCAGTCACATGCATAAGCCTACAAGGTAGTGACTGCAACCCCAATTACCCAGTTCAAAGCTTACAATTGTAGAATCTATGCCACCCTTTTAGGGCTAGTCTCCCTATCACTGCACAAAACTTTATGAGACTTTCGAGAACAATAAATGATAAAAAGAAAAATTATCTAAAAGAAAGTTAATCAGGGACTTGGCCTAACCAGGCCAAACCATGACATTCATTTCATCGAACATATGGCAAACATGCAATCTATGAGTCATGAATGCATATATGAACATAGGGGTCTAAAACTTATATGATATTTTTTGAGAAGGTCTAATACCCTCTCATAATAGTTTTAATAACATTTGTTAATCCATGCATTCATAAACCATTTACATATTCATAAAACATATCAAGTTTCATAGACAATATACATCACATAACCAACAAATAATCATAAAATAATTGACATATAAACCATGGCAATGCAACCATAATATCATCATCATAATCAATACATATGCTCATAGATCACAATATAAAATAACTCTTATTAATCTATGAAAATTCCTACCAAGTGAGGGACTTCCACGTACCACTTGAACATAGATTGGGATGAACCAAATCTCTCTTTTAGCCAATCACCCCAATGGCATATTGAAAGCATGAATGTGGAATCTCATGGAATAATGAAAACAAAACCAAACTAAGGCTTCTAGAGGCCAAACCAACTCAAACCTCAACCACTAATTCTACCTCACAATCATAGATCACTAACCATCACCAGATCAGTCTCTACCCAAGTTGTCCATGGCTCTAGAGTTTTTGTTCCAACCCAGCTCTAACTCAACCCACAACTGTCATAGAGATCCAGAGCGTTTTTCCAAGCAAGGCTCTAGGAATAGTAACTCAACCCACCAAGGGCTCTAGACTGTTTGTCCAGCCAAGACTTTTAGTACTATTAACTCAACCCAAGTTGCTCTAGGCTTCTAGAGCATTTTTCCAACCAAGGCTTTAGGAACTAGTAACTCAACCCACAATCGTAAGGAACATGACCACGAATAAGAAAAAAATTGGGAAAACCCACAACACAATGAATATCCAAGAAATGACAAGGCTAGGCTAAACCACTTTCAATCCAGGTAATCATCCATCCCAATGACATATCATAACCAAATAACCACATGCATAAAACATGCATGCCAAAACTAGCAGGGAATTAATACATGCAACTTGATACATGCAAAGTAATCTTGTTGTAGCTGTTGATCTCGTTGTTCCGTTGCAATTTCCTACTCTTATTTTGACTTATTTTCAAAATCCAATGATATCTACAGTGCTCCAAGCATGGTCCAACAATGCTCCAAGGTTTCCCTATATGTGAAATTGTATGAGAGAGAGATATAATAGAAGATAGTTACAAAAATGAAATCCTAAAAGCTAACATTGAGAAAATCCATGAACTGATCCTCATAAGCCTTTTTATCATTGAGGCCTTTAATTTCTTCATTTTCCTTCATTTTTCTTTCAATTTCCCTCTCATGAAAATCTATGACCTTTCACCTTCCTTTTCTCCTATTTTCCTTTCTTTCATAAATAAAATACCAATTAACGCATGTTTTCCTTTTTTAATTTCCATACCCATTAAAAAAACGAAAGTGAAACCCACTAAGATGTTTTTCCCACCATTCAAATTGGAATACATGTCCCATGACCTTGGTCTGCATAAATAAAATTTCAATGAATGCCTCTTTGCCTTTGCCAATGCCTTTACTAATTTCCATAACCATTAACAAACCAAAAGTGACGCCCACTAAGATGTTTTTCCCACCATTCAACTTGGAATACGTATCACATGACCTTGGTCATATTTTACCATTATTAACTTTATTAAATTGATTTTTAACCGAGGTTGTTACAGTTTAACTCTTAATTTCTTAAATATTACTGATTTTTTGTACTTCTTATATAGAACTACAAATGTAACTTCAAAATTTCAACAAATAGATTCTAATATCCATAGATGTCAACACGGAATGGAAGGTATGGAAACCATTGCATCATTTTTGTCTTTCACAAATAATTAATGGGGAAAATAGTATATTACTGATGTTAACATAAGTTCGATGATCAATTCTGCATTTTAACCATGAATTCAAATACAAACTGCACAATGGATACAAATGGAAGAAAAAATATATCATTCACAAAAATTAACACAAAACACATAGAAATTCATCATAGAAGACACAATACTTACCCAAGAAATCCAAATGGGTAAGATGACATTCAAATTAATTCTTTATAATCTAGTTACAATAAAATTCATGCCTTTATGACTATTCAACAATTTACAAAACTCCTCTTCGTTAGCATTATTCTCCCCAAGACAATAAAACACATTGGAATCAAGTTAGAAGTGGCTCTATGGGAGCGTTGAAGGGTTGAACTTGACTACCTCAACATCAAGGAATACCATGTGGTTGAGAGCTTAAAGTAACTTTGTTTCCATTGATTGGTGGGTCCAACTAGATATACATGGACTAGCTTCCCATTTTAAAGAGATTTATTATAATAAAAGAATGAAACCAATGAAATGCTTTTATAGCTAATGATGAGACAACTAAATAAATGTATTCTACCTATTTCTTGGCATAGTACTTTTTTTTTTGTAAGCTAAGTAGGTCCTCTTCTATTAACATAAAACAGTATATACAAAAATCAAGGTGGTCTCACCCCGCCCCGGAGGGAAACCAGGTATCTTGACCACCCGAAGTCTTCACAACAAAAGAAAATTTAAAGTATCCAACTGTTCAAACAATACTTCATGTCCTGATTCTGTTTCTATTTCCATACTATTTCCTATATACTGCTTCCTATAGATAAAAATAGCAACATAGTTCATGCCTACAGTAAAATAGAAAACGAGACAGATCTCAAAACAGTAAAATAAGCCTTTGATCACTACTTATCAGGCTCAGCTTGCTGGAATTTTTCCTTCTTCACCAGCACTCCGCTTGCCATGAGCTGATGCTGAAGATCCTCCAGTCCTTTTTCTTGCAGAAGCATGGTTATGACTATGTCCTTCAATTCCTTTTTCACATTAGGTAGACTCTGAACCATCTCATCCATCTCCATGGCTACCTGTTCTAAAGCTTTTGCCATAAGCCTCTTCATGACCCAATACAAGTGAAGAGACTGCTTGTAGAGGGTCATTCTTCCTCTAGTATGGCCAGGGTCAGGCATAATAGCAATCCAATCTTCCATCTCTTATTCAGACTGAGCCTGGATGGCTTCTTCTTCCCAACGCTCCATAATTCTCTTGATCTTGGGGTTAGAATTCTCCCTATACTCCTGCTCAGCAATTCTGATTCTGTCTCAAATTGTTTGTCTTGTCCTTCAGTTACCGTTTTCTACATCCGGCTCAGCCTCCGCCTCTAGGGTTGGGCTGCATTGACGCCCCCTCCGTCCTCTTCTCGCCTCCGGGTCCTTTCTCCGGCGCCCACCGCGGCCCCTTCGGCCTCTTCCTCCTCTGCCTCTGCCGTGCGGGCCTCCCCTGCCCCTGCCTACGGAACGAACTGCGCCTTCCTCTGCATCCTCGCTATCCTCCTCTGGTAACCTTTTCCATCACCCTTTCCATGCCTCCTCTTCCTGAATTCCCTGCTGCTCCTCGCTCTCCTCCTCAGATATCTCTAAAACCTGTATATTCAGATTCCCTTCATCCTCCATTCTTCGCTTGCCCTTCATGTCGGCTGCGGGCTTGTGCTGGTCTTCAAGCCCCCCACTACGCATCCATCTCCTCACGCTCCCACATCCTTCTGCCTCCATTATCCTCCTTCCTCTGCAATTTACGCCTCCCTCTTTCCTTACGGTTCCCTCCAGATTACACCAATGCTCAGGGTATCTGCCTGCAGGTTTACGCTCCTCACAACAGATATCCCGTCGCCTTCCTTCATTCTTTAATTGCATCTGATCCTCGGTATCATTACCGGAGTTGTGATTGTAGATATGCCCGAGGCCCGCAGCATGATGGATCAGCCACCTCGCCGCCCTTCCGTCCCGTCCATTAAACAGACCACCTGCTCTACTGAACCGAGGACCTGCAACCTTCCTCTGCCGGCCTCTCCACTTGCCTATTGCACTCATACCTTGATCGCCTTCAACTGTGACCGTCTTCGTGCGCCACCGAAACATCAATGCACTCTTTGCCAGCTCATCCAACCCGATCGGGCGATCAGTTTCCTCCTGTAGAAAGCTTGGATGCTTCTTCATAATCCTGGTGTAAAATTGTTTTGAGGCCGTCCCAGCTGTGATCCCTCTCCAAAGAAGACCAACTTCTATCCAGTTTACTGCCTGCTTCCTTGCTACCCCAATTTGCGAGGAAATCTGTCGCCTTGTTCCCATCTCGTCGGACATGCTTGATGATTTTATAATCAATCTTGTTTAGCAATTCCTCAATATCTTTGATGATGGCTGTTGTCCTCCAGCTTTTAGCGACTTTATCCCACCTCTGCCCATCCTTGAGTTTCCGCAACATTTCAATCGTGATTTGCGAATCCCCTTCAATTTCCAGGTTCAGGTAACTATTTCGAACAGCTATACTCAGGCCTTCGTGAACAGCCCAAAGTTCAGCTTCATTGTTCGTCATTTCTCCTCCCCATTCAGCAAAAACCCATCTGGTTTTTCCTTCTCCATCCCGGAAGATACCTCCAAGACCTACCGGACCTGGGTTTCCCTTCGAAGCTCAATCGAAGTTTAGTTTAATGGAGTGAATCCCGGGGAAGCTAAAACGATTTGGGCTTTGAACCTGCAGATTCCTTTGTTTCTCTTTTCTTGGATAGATCAAACTGAATTCTAGGTTTAGCAGTGAGGCTATTCTCCCTTCCTATTGGTCCATCTTCCAATCTTCCTCATCCCATCTGTCTGAAAGCACAATTTCCCTTATTGCTTTACTTATCTCTTCCCAAACCTTTTCTGGCCTACTGTTTTGCCCCCTAAAAATTCTTTTATTGCTTTCCTTCCATATGAACCAGATTACAAAGCCAATTGCTAGGCTCCATATTCTTCTGACCACTTTACTTTGGAATTGCCCTGTTCCCCATTGTCCTATGGTCAATCGAATGTTTGTCTGGTCTCTCATTGTTCTGCTAAATAGACCTCTGATCTTTTCCCAAATGTTTTATGCGAAAGGACACATATTTAGAAGATGTTCTTGGTTCTCTGCGTCTCTGTTACATAGGCTACATCTTGACGTGCCTTGAAAACCCCTCTTTATGATTTTATCCCATGTTAAAATCTTTCCTTTTCTGACCAACCAGGCAAAGATTGTAACTTTTGGCCACCATTTTCCATCCCATATCTTCTTCCAATCTTGATCTTCTTCATCCTGATTCTGCCTTGTAGTCAGGAAGTAGGCTTCCTTTACTATGAAAGACCCTCTCATTGTTTTGCCCCATCTTAGGATGTCCTCGCCAGTCCTGTTTCGTATTTTCCTGAGATCCATTTCTCTAAGGTAGTCTTCCTCTATTTCCCTATTTATGTTATCAGTCCATTCTCCCAGCTTTTTCCACTTTCTCCATATTTCTCTGTTCTCTTGTTCCACCCAATAGTCCTTTACATTATCCATCCCTAGCCTCTGAGCTCTCTGTTGCAGATCTTGAAGGGTTTGTATTTCATTCATTTTTCTTTTTTGCTGCCATCCATCTTCCCATAATTTAGCTTCCTCTCCCCCCCGAATCTCCTAGAAGGCATGCTGCTTAATCAATTCTCTATTCTGGCTGGCCAAGTTCCAAATTGATTACCCGTTTGGGGTGTTTTGGATTCTCAGTTTTTCCTCTGTTTGCTCCGGCATATTATATTTGTATTCCCAAATCTTCTTCCATACATCTGTCCCTCCTTGCAGCCACCTCCACCATAATTTAGCTCCAAGACCCTTACTTAGAGTTTCCGGGTCCCTCACCCCCAAACCTCCTTCTTCCTTCCTTTGGATCAGATTTGCCCAAGAAACGAGGGCCCATTTTCTCTGTTGAGCTGGTCCTCCCCATATAAACTTTCCAAAAATCTCCCTGAGTTTTGCACAAACGCCTTTCGATGCTGCTCTTATAGACAGGGTATATACTAGAATTTATTGGAGAACTGCCTTTAGAAGGACTATGTGGCTGGCAATGTTCAGAGATCGGAAAGCCCAGTTTGATAACCTCCTTTTTATTTTGTCAATAACCTCCTGCCAATTCTTCATTCGGGTTGGGTGGATGTCCAGTTGATTACCTAGATACTTTGTAGGAAGTTCTCCTTGTTTGAATCCCAATGTTCTTGTGAGATGAGCTTTTATTGCCTCTGGGGTAGTAAAAATGAAAGTGCACGATTTATCCTTATTGATCTCCATGCCAGATGCTTTTGAAAAAACCTCCAAAACTTCCTTGATTATTCTGACTTCCCTGAGGCTGACTTCTCCGAATAGCATTATATCATCAACAAATTGTTGATGTGTGATGGCTAAATTGTTTCCCCAAAGCTTTAAGCCTTTGAGCTTATTTCTCCTAGATTCTCTTTTTATGATTCGCCCAAGACCATCTGCAGCCAGAATAAAAAGAAAGGGTGATAATGGATCACCTTGCCTTATCCCCCTAGAGGCGTTAAAGGGTTTTGAAGGATTACCGTTGACCAATATTGAGAAAGAGGGGGTGGAGACCATACTGAAAATCCATTCAATCCATCGCTTTTCAAAACCGTATGCTTCCAACACCGAACAGAGATATCTCCAGTTCAGGCGATCATATGCCTTTGAGAGATCCAGCTTAATCATCATTCCTTTCCTCTTATGTTGGTTGAGGGAGTGAATCATTTCTTGGGCCACCACTAAACCATCTAGAAATTGCCTTCCTTCAACAAAACCCGTTTGTTCAGGGGAGATGATGTTTGGGAGGAGCGGTTTCAATCTTTTTGCCACCAGAGTTGCAATTATTTTATAAATAACATTGCACAGAGCAATGGGACGGAATCCTTGAGCTTCTTCAGAGTTATTATTTTTAGGAATTAAAGTTATAAAGGTGGCATTCATACCTGAACACATTCTGTGCTTTACCCGGGATTCTTCGACCACTTCCAGGATGTCCTATCCAAGAAACTGCCAGCCAGCTTGACAAAATTCAGCCGTAAAGCCGTCCGGACCCGATGCTTTTCCTTTCTTCATGTTCATAATTACCTCTTCAACTTCTGCTAGAGTTTCTGCACGCATGAGTCCTTTGTTTTTCTCCGCTGTGATCATTTTTGGAATTTCCTTACAGATTTGATTGATTGCTACCCCTCTGTCATCCTGGGTTTCGGTAAGGATCCCCTTATGATAGTCATTTAGGACTTTCTCTATTCCATCTTGTTCTATTACTTTTTCTCCTGCTTCATTTTTAATTGAGAAGATCCGGTTCCGTTGCCTGTGTTGAATCATTCCTTGATGAAATAATTTAGTATTCCTCTCTCCTTCCCGCAACCAATTTATTCTAGACTTCTGTCTCCATAGGATCTCCTCCTATTTTCTCCTTTCCTCCAGTTGGCTTATTAAGTTGCTCTCTTCCTTGCACTTTTCTTCATCTCTTCCCTCTAGGATAATTTGCTGCTGTATCTCCTCCATTGCCTTTTCAAGTTTTTGTTTTTCCTCGAAGATATTCCCAAAGTCCTCCTTATTCCATTTTCTAATTTTATGTTTTATTTCCTTAAGCCTTAATTGGAAAGTATGCATTTTGCATTGTCCTCTGACTTGACTTTGTATCCACCATTCTTCCAATTTATTAAGGAAGTCTGGGTTTCTGAGCCAAAAGGACTCAAAATGGAAAGGTTTCTTGCTTTTGATTTTTTTAATGTCAATTTCCAAACCAATCGGCCAGTGATCAGATCCTAGGCCTGGGAGAATTTTGGCCTCTATGAAAACATCTTTATTCAGTACTTGCTCAGATATGAGGAATCTATCCAGCTTTGAAGCAATCTGATTCCTGCCACCCCGCCTATTGTTCCACGTGAATACCCCATTTGTTGTTGGGGTATCTACTAGTCTTAGATTTGCTATGAGATCATTGAATTCGTCCATACTTGGGTCCTGTCTCCTAATGCCTCCTCGTTTCTCTCCTAGATCCTGGCTTAAATTGAAATCACCGCCTACTATCCATAAATCCTCTGGGATTAGTTTTCTTACTGCCTGAATATTCCTCATAAACTCTTTTCGACCCCTGGGGAGATGCGGACCATACACTCCGGAGATGAGTATTATTTCCTTCGTTCCTACTATCCTACACACTTCAGACAGGATTCTGGGTAGACTGATCCAATTCTCGAAGATGACCTCCTCTGAATTCCATAGTATCGCTAAGCCACCAGCTGACCCCTCCGCGTCCTGGGCCATAACTTCAAATTTTGATTTAGATTTATCCAAGATTTCCTGTATCTGCTATTGATTCATTTTAGTTTCTTGAATCAGCATTATGCTCAGTTTATCTTTCTTCAACCTCTCCTTCAAGTACCTCTGCTTTCCTCTACTGTTAAGGCCCCTTATATTCCAGCTTGTGACGATCATTTACAACTTTTTAGGAGGGGGATGAAATACCTCAGACAGAGGTATTACTTTTCCGGAATTTACAAGAGTTTCTCCTACTGTTTGGATCGTCTCATTCATGGGTTTCCTCCCTCTTTTCCTTCCTCCTTTGCCATGTCTGTCCAGTCCTACTGTCTGAGACCCTGACGCTTCGGATTGTTCCGGTCCGGTCTCCGCCAAACCTCCTTTCTTCTCCTTAAATTTTTTATAGGCCTCCTTGTACTGCTTTTTTTGGATTTCCGAGATGAATCTCTCATCTAGATGTCGCCATTCGTGCAAGAGTTTTTTCATTATTCGTTCTTCTTCAGTCCCGATCTCTTTTTGTTTGTCTGACCCTTGTTTAGGTTGCTTTTCTGGTTTATCCTGATGCTCTCCCATTTCAACTTCAGTTTCTTTCATTTGGCTGTTGGATTTGCCTAGGGTATCCGTTATGATTTCCATCGGGACAGTTTCCATGACTGGTTCTTCCTGTACACCTCCTTCGGTCTCCTCTTCCTCGCCTTGGAGGGCTTGGAATTTATTTTGATTTTCCACTGGGATGTTTTTTCCTTTTGTTTTCTCTTTTTGTCCGTCGGTCCATGTCTTCTATCTCCTGTGGACTTCCTTGAAACCCCTCTCTTCTGTCTCAGTTGCCATTGTTTTCCTTTGCTCTTCTTCTATTGTTCTCTTGAGCTCTCCTTCCCTGTTCTGAGGGCATTCTCTATATAGGTGACCATATTCGTGGCACTTCCGACATCGAAAGGGAATGTGCTCGTAATCTAAAGGTTGCTGCCAAATTTCATCGTGGTATTCGACTTCCACAAATTCAGGCAAAGGTTCTGCTATATTCATATATATGCAGATCCTTGCGTATGAGGTAAATTTACCCCTTTTGGTTGATTCTGTAACTTTGACAAAAGCCCCTATTGAGTTACCGATTCCTTCGAGAATCTCAGGATTCGAGAATTCTGAAGGCAATCCGAACAAACAAACCCAAACGGGAGCTGCAAGCAGTTTTTCTGCATCCGGGTTGTACCTTTCCTCCCAATGCCTCATGAATAACCCTGCATTATTCATAAAATATGGTCCCTCTTCGAAGATTCTTTCCTTATCCTCTAGATTCACAAAAATGACTGTAAAGAAACCCTTTGCTCCCAATTTCAGATCAATATGCCCTTTTGGTTTCCATCTCAATTGAATCCATTTTACTAAATCCCTCTCAGAAGGCCAAAAACCTATAAACTTACAGATTAAAGCATGGTCTCTCATATAGGTTCGGTAATCTTCCAGTTTGTTATTTGGAATCACATACCTTGGACGTTTCTAGGCCCTTGGAAGACATCTTCCCCCCATTTTCGTTTGCCATCGATTGCCCAGTACCGGAATATTTTCAGCGTTGTCCGTCTGTGGATTTGCTCTGCTACCCCCACTGGATTCCCTGGCCACTACGTTTTTAAAGGAGGGGATCTCTCCCCTCCCCGTGGTACCTTCCATGGGTTCCTTCAGGATAAATTGGTCACTCTGATCTTCGTTGACTTGTTTCCCTTTACACAGAGAACTCACCAATCTGTATGAGGTCTCCTGCTCGATCCCTGACCTTCGCTGATCCAAATCGCTTCTCTGTAGCACCGACACACTGCAAACCCTAGCGATCTCTATCCATCCATAACTTATGCCAATGCGAGATGCATCATTCCATCGCAGAGGTTAACACTGGCATAGTACTTCTTTATATGTGAATTAAATAAATATTTCACAAAGTATATAGAACAATGTAGATCATTCAATACTTTTATGAAAAGAAAGAATATATGATAAACTAAATTAATTAAATAGTTAATTAATTTAGTTTGTTAAAACTCAATCACATAAAAGATTTTGTTATCTCATACATAATCACAAATCATTCAATTATGCACATCAATAGTGATAATGGTTGATTGTTTTCAAAGCATATAACGAAACAACGTATAAGAAATTCACTATATAATTCAATAACACATAGCGATAACATAGAGATAATAGTGTCCGATACATTAATGCTCTGCTTACGAAAATATAGCTTTTAGACTCACCTTCTCAATTAGATAACTTTGGATCAAACAGTAGTGAAAGTTCAAATTTGTCTTCTCAAAATTATAGACCCATTTCTAAATGCATGAAAGGGGTTTAAATAACCAATTAATATTACAAAATAGTAAATGTAAAATAAAAAGTCTTCAGAAAAGCTTCAACAAACTAAGCTATGATAAAGGACATATAAATCAATAACCTGTTATAAAAAGAACTCATGACTTTTCTCTAAATTGATTCTTCATCTTCTCTCTGAGACCACATATGTCCGTTGATGGGACCAGCTTGTGACTTAACATTCAACACTAATCAACAATGATTAATACAAACGATTAAATCAACGTAATTTGATTAAATGTTAATCAAAAGGGTTAGTGCAGATTTTTTTTTTTGTGTATTGATGGCTGTATTGATTTATTTGTGCGTTGAGAGGACAGTTGTCCTGGCCTCACATTTCCTTCCCACTCTTGGACTAAACCCTAACCCTCACTCCATTCACTCCAACATTCTCATTCTGCATTGTTTAGTGGTGAGAGCTCCGTCTGCCGGTTTTGTTGGTGACAGTAATGAATTCAAGCCCGATGCTCTATCCACACCCAAATATGTGTTTCTCTATTGGTTGGTTGGATAACTCTGCTTAGTATTTGTCTTGGCTATCTGGTTAGTTCGGCTCTATCATCAAGTTGTTGGATTCATTGATTTTACGCAAGGGTTTTTCTATTTCCTCAGTGGTTTGGTACTCTTTTGGTGGTCAATATTTCTCCTTCCATTCCTTAAGGTGTTCTGTTGAATTTCTACAATGATATTTTCCAGCCGCCTGTATAATTATTTCTTCATTTGACTTGTCTGCAATGTATTTGTGAACGTGGGGCATGGCCACAAAGGACCCTTTCCTCTGTGTCGTTCGGCTATGGCAAGGTAACTTCTCTTTCCTTGCTAAAATGTATTTCATTAGTTTTTCTTAGGAACTAACAATTTTTCCTCCTCGTGAGCAGGTTTTCCTTCAATGGCTGCGACCCAAATGTGGTTTCATTCATCCAATGCTAACTAATAAGATGGTAAGTTCTCTTGGGGTTTCTTGTTCTTCATTGTCCGTCGTTCATTCCTTTAACCTTTATGTATATAAACATTAATGTTTAATGTGGTCTTTATGTGGGTTTGTTATGGATCCTAGTCAGACTTCTACTCAGACTTCTTCCAAACAGAACCGGTAGGATTATTCCCTATTACAGTTTGTTTGTTTGAGGATTTCCCAAGTCAGTTTCTTCTTTGGTGTGGTCGGTCAATAGGCTAGGCATTGAGACTCTGTTGTCTTGTCTGCTAGTTGATCTCAAATGGACTTTGGGCCCAATTGTAAATATTCTTGTCTGTTTTTCGACGGATTGTAGTTGTCCATGGTTATAACCCTAACCCTTGTTCACTATCTTTCTCCCAGAGGACCTGGTTTGTTCGGCCTTATTGTTTACTGGACTTTCGAACTTTCTATTTATATAATATATACTGGTCTTAACATTGAAATGCTTTTAAAGATATGAATAAAAAAAAAAGAGGAATTTCAAGGTATAGGGTTAACTTTCTTATGAATGCATTTCTTTTTTTTTCTAAGGCAAGAGCGGATCCTTCTAATCAATTAAAAAGAGAAATGGTGTACAAAAGGTGACTGTGGTGGTGAGGCCCACCAATATGATAGGCCTACCCCAATTCATGGTCAAAAGACTACAAAGTGAACCCAGGGACGCAGGCCCGCCAAAACAAACAAGCAGTCCAACACAAACCGTTGGATCCTAATCTGAAGATCTAGTGGATCAAAAACATATCAGGTGGCCAAAAAGCACACCTTTTAACAAACCAATCAGATCCGATGACCCAATAGACCATAATCTATAATCATATCGGGTCCAATTTTGACTTATCCTTCAATTACTTTAACCACCTGAAATCCATCATTTGCACGTGATCCCGGAGAGGTCGTGTGAACAACTCAAGACATGACCACTGTTTCGGGCCCACTAACATGCACTCAAAATCCTGGCTGTGGATTAGCCTTGCTAGATCAAATGGTTAAGGATCATATCACACAGACTAAGAGCACCGATAGTTACCCCACAATGAAGGTGGTAATTCCTCCCCGTCCTTAGCCACGTGTCGCATGATGAGTGGAATTGCTCCCGAATGTGAAAAATGGCTTCTAGCTTGATGAGCATACGATATACCAGAAACTACTCCGAGGATAGTAAAGCTATTCACTGGGAAAAAAGCTAGGGTTTTGCATTTATCGAGAAAATATGGGCTCTGGCACATGGGCCAAAGGGAGATGAAGATCCCTCCCTCCAGCCATTCCCCTGAGACATCCAGTTTTCCGTTACCCGAGTTAATGAGGCTGCCATAGACCTGCATCCTATAAAAGTCCTCGCATATGTCGTAACTCTTCATAAAGATTCTAGATCAACTAAACACCGTCTCTGTGGCTCTACTGTGAATCGCTGAGGGCCCTGGATAAGCATCCCTCCTTAAACCTGTAATCTGTTATCTCCTCCCACCAGCAACACAAATCAATATTCTTGCTTCATACTCCCTCATTGGCCAACCAATCCGCAACTTTGTTGGCTTTTCTATGAACATGCACCAACTTGAGAGTCCTTAGCATTCTTAGGTGCACTTCAATTCTTTGGTAGACTTGCAGACGACACCAGTGTTCTGATATTTTATCAGGGGTAGTGCTAGCATTTATCCTCTTCACTTAGTTAATGATTAATTCTAAATCACCCTCAATAATGACATTGTGAATGTTGTATTTGAGCAGTATTTCTAGGCAACATTCCACGCCATGAGCTCAATCATGTTGTTGGTTTCTTGTCCTAGATAACTGTGGAAGATGATTTGTATGTTTCCTTCCTCATCCCTCAAGACCCCTTTGTAACCAGATTCTCCTAGATTTCCTTCTGAAGCCTCGTCTATTTAAAATTTTAAAAATCCATAAGAAGGGGGTTTCCAAGAAGACTTTTATGTTGAGGGTTTCTTGTTAATTTGCATTGAACCCTGAGGGGGAACAACCTTGAGCTCTAACTTCTCCAGAATTATGGCCTCTCTTTGACCGATGGGTTTACTTATAGCTGTACCTCCCAGGATATGAACAGTTTCTTTGAGTTGTTTAAGGATTAGCTTGAGTATGTTGCCCATCAGACTCGCTCTGTCGCTGAAAATCTTGTTGTTGCCCTCCTTCCAGACATTCTAGATTATGAATCCAAGGATGAGCCTCCAGGTAGAGTTTATGATCTCATATTCTAGAAAAAAATTCCGCCAATTCTTCAAAGTAGTGATGATGTCATTAACATCTCTATCTGTCTGCTCGAAGACTTCTCCAACACAATTCCAAAGTGTTGTGGTGAAAGTGCATCTATTCAGGAGATGATTTTTAGTTTCTTCTTGTTGTCTACATAAGTGTCATCTTGAGGGACCAACAAAGCCTCTTTTCTTAAGATTATCCCATGTCAAAATCTTGCCCTGGTGAACCAGCCACTTGAATAGTTTGACTTTCATCCAATGAGGATTTTCCCAAATTTATTTCCACTTCTTATCTATGTTTGAAAGGTTAAACACTGCATATTTCCTTTTCGCTTCCTTAAGGTTGAAGAGACCTCCCTTTTTCTTTCCCCATCTTAGTTGATCATTCAAGTTTGAGTTTAAGATTTCTCTCTTGTCTAAGAGACCTTTAAGGGCTATAGCTTGAGTATGCAGCATGCCCATTCCTTTGTAATCTGGAAGTTTCCATGTTCTCCATTTCCCATTGTTCCTTGATTGGTCCCAATAGTCACTTACCCACCTTAATCCTTTGTTGATGGTATAAGTGTGAATGTTTGCTAATTCTTCACTTTGGAGATTGTCCTCCTGCTACCAATTATCCTCTGAGAACCGAGTGAGGTTACCATTTCTGATCTCCCAGAAACTATGATTTTGGACTAGGGCCCTATTCTCCCATGCCCTATTCCAAATTGCAGAACATTTTACTTGTCCTAGCTTTTTGATTAGATTCTTCTCCTGCCATTTCCTAGCATATTTTTGCTTCCAAAGTTTCCCCCAGGGATCTTGTATTTCTTTCAGCCATCTCCACCAGATTTTGGCACCAAGAACTCTATTAAGAATTCCTAGGTCATGAAGACCCAAGCCACCATGGGACTTAGGTTTGCATACTCTACCCCATGCCACAAGGGTCCATTTCTTCTTTCCTTCACCTTTCCCCCAAAGAAAGTCTCTCTGAATGTTTCTTATATTAGTACTTACACCAGTTGGTGCTGGAATGGAAGATAGCATATATATAGGGATACTTTGTAGGATAGCCTTAGTTAGAATTAGTCTCCCTACTAGATCTAGTGCTCTATTTGTCCATTCGCTAATCTTATCTTTTAGATTATTAAGAGCAGGCTCCCAGATACCTTTGTGAAGCAGTTTGTCAGTGAGAGGAACTCCCAGGTACTTCATAGGCAGTGACTCCCTTTGAAAGCCAAAAATTCTGGAAATATTTCTTTGTATTGAAATATCCGTATTGAAAAGGAAAATCTTAGATTTAGTAAGACTTACCTCTATCCCTACTCCCCTAGCAAACTCAATCAGAATCTGTTTGAATGCTTTGACTTCCTTGATAGTGGGTGTGTGCCTTGAAGCATGGTATCATCCACAAATTGTTGATGTGTCACCGTGTCCCCACCTTGAGTGATTCTTAGACCATGAATTCTCCCTTCCTCCTTAGTAGCTCTGATATCTCTCCCTAACCCTTCTATCATTAGAGTGAAAAGGAAAGGAGAAAGAGGATCTCCTTGCCTGAGTCCTCTAGAAGGCTTGAAGGTTCTTTAATGAGAGCCATTAAGAAGAATTGAATAGCTGGTGGTGGTAACTAGCACCACAACCCATTTAATCTAATTTTTATCAAAACCATAGGGTTTTAATATTTCTCTTATGTACGACCAGGTAAGCCTGTCATAGACATTTGCTATGTCCAGCTGCATAATCATTCCTACATGTTTGTTGGTAATGATTGAATGCACCATTTCATGTGCTTGAATTATATTATCTAAAATTTGTCTCCCTTCCACATAGCGCGTTTCCTCCTTTTACATTATCGTTGGGAAGAGAGGTTTAAGATGCTTGGGAATGACTTTGGATATGATTTTGTATATCACATTACATAATGCTCTAGGTCTAAATCTATCTAGAGAGGTGGCCTTTTCCTGTTTGGGGATTAAGGCTATCAAAGATTCATTAAGCACCTTTAAGACCATCTTAAACCTTTGAGAGTCTTCCAGTACCTCCAGGATGTCCTGTTTCACTATCCTCCAACAAGCTTTGAAAAAGTCTACATTAAAGCCATCCCGGCCTGGTGCTTTCCCATTTTACATCTCTTTTACTACTTCCTCTATTTCTTCTTCTGTTACTGGTCTATTGGGATTGAAATTATCTTCTCTAAACCAATTTAGGGATGTACTGGTATCTATCTTCCGAGGTTTCCTCGGTAATTTTATGAAAATGCTGGAGTATGACCTTCTCCATCTCTTCATGCGTGTGTCTCTCTATTCCATGCTGGTCTGTAAGTTTCACAATTCTATTGTTGTTTCTATGAGCTATGGTGGATCTATGAAAGAATTTGTTGTTTGTTTCCCCTTCTTTAATCCATTGTACTCTGTATTTTTGTCTCCAAGATATCTCCTCTTGAAGACATCTGTTGTCCCACTCCTACTAAAGTGACTCTGCTATCTCTTTCCTTTCATCTGTATAGCCTTTAGTGATAAGAATCTGGTTTATTTCCTTTAGTTTCTTTTCCACATATTCTTTAGCTTTGAAGATGTTACCAAATTCCTTTTTATTCCACTCTTTGAGTCTACCTCTAATGTGTTTGAGCCTGCAGTGTAGAAGGAACATCTTTTTACCTTGATGATGAAGCTCCTCCTTCCACCATTCTTCAATGTTTGTGAGGAAATCTGGATGTGTCAGGCAAGCGTTTTCAAACCTGAAGGGGGTGTTCCTTGGTTTGCCAAAAAGGGAAGCTTCCAATTGGATATGCGAGTGATCTTAACCCCCAAAAGGAAGAATGAGAGCAGTAATTTTGCCTCCCCTGAGAAGTGTTGGCATTATGATGCATGTGTTGTAGTTGATGGAAACCCACTTGTAGTGGAACAACTCACTTATATATAAATATATGAATCTATAGAAGAGATATCAGATGTGACAGAATACATGGGATGCAAGGCAACTCAAAGGAATCAGTTTAGATGTAATGTAGAATGAAAACTCATTAAGATGACAGTTCTTAGTATGGAAAGTTAGCTTTGCGATCAAGTCCAAAGGGGAAGGTTGTTGGCATTATGGTACAGGTGTTGTCCTTGACGGCAACTTACTAAGATAACAGATCATAGTTCAATTTCACAGAATGAAGAAAAAGATATATACGTAGATTCCCCTTGATAAAGCCACATATACACGTGGGTTGGATGACCAAAATGTGCGTATACATATACACACACTTTCATGCATGGAAAGGCGCATACATTTGGTTTTGGTCTGTGGTATTTCGACCATGGTATTGTGATCCAATGTATTGGTCCAAGGTATCTTGGCCAACGTATTAGCCCTAGGTATTTGGTCCAAGGTATTAGTTCTAAGTGGGTTTGGACCATTGTAATGAGTAAGGCCTTAGAATATAAAAGGAATAGAAGATCATTAGGCAAGGGCACTAAAAATGTCTTGAATATCTGATGAAGTGGGAAATCCAATATGCAGTTTATGGGTTCCCAATGCATTGCTTGATCTGAGCCAAGGAAGAATCTCAGTGGTTGATGGAGGACAAGTTCTAATGATGGAGCGGGATCTTATGGCTTGGAATGAATCATCTCTATATGGTTTGATCATGCTCATTCTAGATCTATAATCTAACACATGTAGTGTGTTGTAAATATTATGGTATGGGTATAACTCAAGTTTGGAAAAGCTACAAATCATGAATAAATATTTACAGATGTATGCACTGGTTAACTATGATAAAAGTGCATACATACACAGGTTACATAAATCCAAATAGTGTATACCACATAAACTATGATGTTTGAAGTTACAAGTGCTTCTAGTTGTTGATGCAAAGTTCTGAGTTCTGGTGACTATTTATTGGTGTCAGTATTCTGCATATTCAGATTGGTTGATTATGTTTAGCTTCAGGGTTTACAAATGAGATCTAATCATAACGACTTATCTTTATGTGATCGGATGGATTGGATCTGGTTTCTAACACATGTATTATCCTGGTATATGTAATTATCTGGGTATGTCTGAAGTTAGGAAGTGCAACGAAGTTATAAGTAAGTATTTGATGACATTTACGCTGGTTCGCCTTTGTGAAGTTGCATATATACGCTGGTTCAGCTCTTCCAAGTAGTGTATGCACTCTGATGCATGATTTTGATGATATAGTTGGATCTGGACATTGTTGCAAAGTTCTGTCCTCTACTCTATGTTCTAATGACTGCATTTTGTTGAGAGGGTTCAGTGGTTCAGTATTGGGTGATTGAGATATTAATGATGCAAGTGATTGTGCTTCAATGATATTGATGGGTCCAGTATGAAAATTGGATGAAACGTGGCTTTCAGATTATGATGTTGAGTTCCATGAGTATCCAATTTGAAAATTTATGAAACGTGGTACTTGGAGGAAGAAAGAGAAGGTTATAGCCTTCTGTAGGTCAACACCTATGTACTAGTACATCAGCTAGTACAAGAGCTAAGGGTGTTGTAGCTCCCTTCTAGGAGAATCTGGAGAATGAGAGAAGGTTGTAGCCCTCCACAAGTAGAAGCTTGCGTACTAGTATAAGAATGCTCCAGTACAGAAATATTGTAAAAGGAAGTTTCTTATTAAAAGAAGATAGAGACGAATTGCAACAGGTGGTTTTCACCCACATTTGGTTTCCACCTTACATCATGGTGTTCATGTGTGCTTCTTGTGTGTGATGATCTGTTCTATTTTACTGCACTTGCTTACTGCTCATATGATTAATGAAGTTCTGATGCAGTAATTAAAGATCATCATTTAATGTATTAACTAAATCATAAGTTTATTGGATATACGCTAGTTGCATTAGACACAGTTGTGTGTACACGCAGGTTCCCTTAACTGAAGTAGCGTATGTGAATCTAAGTATGGAAATGAAAAAGGTATTGACTTAATAATACTGATTCACCCCTGCCTCTCAGTATTGTTTCCAACAATTGGCATCAGAGGAGTTCCTTTGGTAGAATCTTGATCGGTTAAGGAGATTCGTAGAACAATGGGAAAGAAGCTAAAGAATAAAGCACCTCAAAAGAAGAAGACATCTTAGAGGAACTATGATAGTGGGAGAATAAATTGGGGGATATGTGGAAGCAACACTTCAGATTTAGAATCGCCTCAGATGAAGATGAACAAGAAAAAGAACTATTAGGTATGAATATGCTATCATCTGATGATACATTTCTCCATCCATTTGAATATGATGAAAGTGACAGCGAAACAACTGAATTTGCTCTTATGGGTGAAAAGGAAAGATATCAAATAGAGGCAGAATTTAAAAGGCTTATAGACAAAATTAGAGATCAACAAGATCTATTACACAAAAGGGAATGTGTCTCTAAAGAAGAAGTTACGAAACTAAAGCCTCAACTAGAGGAAGGAAACAAGGTAAGGAAGCTATTCAAGGAAAAATAAGATCAATGTCAAAAGTTGTAGGATGAAGTGACATCATTAAGAAATGAAGTAAAAGAAAGGAGCACAATAATAAAAAAACCCAGAGATAGATCTAGTTACTATGAAGGTCTTGAAGCTAAGATCCTCTCAGTAAAAGAAGATCTTGAAGAATCAAATAAACAAAACAAAGAACTACTCCACGCTCTTGAAAACAAGAAAACGAAGTTCTTGAATTAAGGCATCAATTGGAAGAAGGAAGAAAAGTTGAAGGAAACATGAAGAATCAGTATCTTGAAAAGGAAGAGCAACATTAGGTTGAGGTAAATATTCTATATGATAAACTAGAAGAAAAGGATAAGCTCTTATGATTTCAAGATAGTACTAAGATCTTGGATGATATTCTTAGTAGTAAAAGGTCTCCTGCTATCAAAACTAGTCTTGGCTTTCACGAATCGATTGAAGATGAATCTAGTTCACACAGTAAGGCAAGGAACTCTAATGAAAAATCTGAAATGCTCAACAAGGAGATGAGAGGTCAATCCCATCAACAACCAAGGAAAGAAATTCTTCAAAGAAAAATTTTTACTCCTAACTATGGAAGTGATAGTTGGTCAATTCCTCAAATGAATAATGTTGAATGTTATGTATGTCATAATTTTTGACATGTTGTAGCCAGATGCAGAAGAAGAATGGTTCAAGAACATCACACAGAAAGATCATCACATTCCAAGTACTTTAAGGGATATTGTTTTTCTTGCAATATGTTTGGTCACAAAGCTATTGGTTGCTACAAAAAGAATATGAAACATGTAGGATGTTATGCATGTAACAAGATTGGACATATAGCAAAGGAATGCATGAACAAAGTATAGGCATCATACCAAAAGGAGAAAACATCATCACACTTGAAGATATGAAGACGAAGGAAGTACAATCAGAAAAAGGTGGCACGACACAAAGCATAGACATGACAGACTTAGAGGGAGCTGAATGTGTGAAACATCAGTATTCTAAATCTCATATGGAAGTTTCATGAAGATAAGTCATTTATATATGCGAGTGAGACATTCCACACTCGCATATATGATAATTTGAGGAAATGCAATAGTACAGACTCAAGAAAAAGGGTCTGATATGATTCAGCCCATTTTTTGCTCCATTTGATAATGGTTACAATATGCTGATGATGTGTGGGAATGTCTTGGTACTCATAAGATGTTTAGAAGTATTTTTTATCCTAACTTGATAATGATGATGCCTTGATACTTCTTACTAATATATGCATGATCAGATTTGACAATGAACAGATGACACAGGTTCAAGGGGAGCATATGCTTTAAATAATGTATTGTTGGCACTATAGTTAGAAGTCCTTAGTAATGATGCTTATATGGCTAAATGATACATCTTGCTATGATATGGGTATGATTTTTCCATGACAAAATCTCATATGATTCTTGGGGTTACATAGTTGGTGTTCAGATCAGATTTGTGGTTGATTCTCTAATGTTGCATATATGCTGCTTACATGGTAATCTTCATAAGGATAAGGAGAAGTACAAAGCTTGAATACACAACTTCATTACTTGATGAGTCACTCATATGCTATAATACAATTATGATGTAGGATTCCTATGGTTCTTGGCTCTCACATGGTTGAGGATTATTGATCTTGACAAAAGATCTTGGGCTCAAGATATGTAGTGTTATATACAGTATGTTGGATACATGGATGATTACTCAAATTTGCATTGTTGGAGACATGATGATGATGAATTCTTACCTATATGATGAAAGGTTTATACTTACATATGTTGATTGATGCAGATGAGGGATGTCCCCGAGTGATGATACATGGATGATATATAAGGTCATGCAGATCTTGATGATGATGAGATGACTATGGTGTGAATGATTTTGTATATGTAGAATTCATTCATAGAAGGCCATGATACTGTTCAAGAAGATGAGTTGATATCTATATGCAAACATTCTTTGTCACATGGAACTAATGATGGACATATATTGGTTGATGGTCTAGATGTTGTTGATAGATTCTTATGGAGCAGATCATGCATGGTGTATGATAGTTGTTGAAGGCTATCATAGTCTTGTCTTAAATATTTTGTCCCTATGTCATGTATTTATTTTATTATCAAGGTCATGTAATGACCTATTTCATTTCCCCACTATGCCTAGGATGGCTGATGTAGTATTCTTGTTCTATCATGTATAAATTTTGGTATATTCCCACTTGGTTGTGAAATGGATATATGTATGAGTCTTTGGTAATAAAAAGGTCATTTATGATGTATAGAGTCATGTTCTTCTATAGAGCATCTTTTTGCAAACCTTGCTTACAACCAGGGGAGAATGGACAACACAGCAGAGCAGAGATTTCAGCATGTACTCAGAGGGAGCATGGACAGATTGGTACATCTTGGCATATACAAAGGGGGAGCTCAATCAAAGATTTCAGTAGGTACTCAAGGGGAGTATGGACAACAGAATCTATATCAGAGAAGAGAATATCTTGGTCTACCCTTTTCCCTTTAGGTGAAAGGGGGAGAGTGACTTGGTATATGGTCGTTGCCATCAAGTCCAAAAGGGGAGATTGTTGGCATTATGATGCATGTGTTGTACTTGATGGGAACCCACTTGTAGTGGAACAACTCACTTATATATAACTTAATGAATGTACAGAAGATATATCAGATGTGGTAAAATACATGGGATGCAGGGTAGCTCAAAGGAATCAGTTCAAATGTAATGTAGAATGACAACTCATTAAGATGACAGTTCTGAGTATGGCAAGTTAGCTTTGCCATCAACTCCAAAGGGGGAGATTGTTGGCATTATGGTACAGGTGTTGTCCTTGATGGCAACTTACTAAGATAACAGATCATTGTTCAATATCATAGAATGAAGAAAAAGAGTTATATGCAGGTTCCCCTTGATAAAGCCACGTATACACGCAAATTAGATGACCAAAAGGTGCGTATATGTATACACGCACTTTCATGCACAGAAAGGCATGTACATTTGGTTTTGGTTCGTGGTATTTGGACCATGGTATTGTGATCCATGGTATTGGTCCAAGGTATCTTGTCCGATGTATTAGCCCTAGGTATTTGGTCCAAGGTATTGGTTCTAAGTGGTTTTGGACCATGGTATTGAGTAAGGCGTTAGACTATAAAAGGAGGAGAAGATCATTAGGCAAGCGCACTAAAAAAGTCTTGAATGTCTGATGAAGTGGGAAATCCAATATGTAGGTTACGGGTTCCTGATGCATTGCTTGATCTGAGCCAAGGAAGAATCTCAGCGGTTGATGGAGGACAAGTTCTAATGATGCAACAGGACTTGGAATGAATCATCTCTATATGGTTTGATCATGTTTATTCTACATCTATAATCTGACACATGTAGTGTTCTGTAAATATTTTGATATGGGTATAACTCATGTTTAGAAAGCTGCAAATCATGAATGAATATTTACAGATGTATTCACTGGTTAACTATGATAAAAGCACGTACATACGCAGGTTAGATACATCCAAATAGCGTATACCATATAAACTATGATGTTTTAAGCTTCATGTGCTTATGGTTGTTGATGCAAAATTATGAGTTCTGGTGACTGTTTACTGGTGTCAGTATTCTGCATATTCAGTTTGGTTGATTGTGTTTAGCTTCAGGGTTGATAGATGAGATCTAATCATAATGACTTATCTTTATGTGATTTGATGTGTTAGATATGGTTGCTAACACATGTATTATCCTGGTATATGTAATGATCTGGGTATGTCTAAAGCCAAGAATTGCAACGACGTTATAAGTATTTTATTACATATACGGTGGTTCGCTTTTGTGAAGTTGCGTATATATGCTGGTTCATCTCTTCCAAGTAGTGTATGCACTCTGATGCATGATTTTGATGATACAGTTGGATTTGGACATTGTTGCATAGTTTTGTGTTCTACTCTATGTTCTGGTGACTGCATTTTGTTGATAGGGTTCAGTGATTCAGAGATTGATGATGCAAGTGATTATGCTTCAATGATATTGATGGGTCTAGTATGAGAATTGGATGAAACGTGGCCTTTATATTATGATGTTGAGTTCTGTGAGTATCTAGTCTGAAAATTTATGAAAGGTGGTACTTGGAGGAAGAAAGAGGAGGTCATAGCCTTCTGTAGGTCAACACCTACGTACTTGTACATCAGCTAGTACAAGAGCTAAGGGGGTTGTAGCTCCCTTCCAGGGGAAGCTGGAGAATGAGAGAAGGTTGTATCCTTCTGTAGGTAGAATCCTGCATACTAGTATAAGACCGCTTCAGTATAGAAATATTGTAAAAGGAAGTTTCTTATTAAAACAAGATAGAGACGAATTGCAACATGTGGTTTTCACCCACATTGGGTTTCCACCTTACATCATGGTATTCATGTGTGCTTCTTGTGTGTGATGATCTATTCTATTTTACTGCACCTGCTTACTGTTCTTATGATTAATGAAGTTCTGATGCACTAATTAAAGATCAACATTTAATGGATTAACTGAATCATAAGTTTACTAGATATAGACTAGTTGCATTAGACACAGTTGCGTGTACACATGGGTTCCTTTAACTGAAGTAGTGTATATGAATCTCAGTATGGAAATGAAAAGGTTATTGATTTAATAATACTAATTCACCCCCCCGCCCCCCCTTCTCAGTATTATTTCCAACAAGAAGAAGTTCCTCTGAAACAATAAATTTCTCCAATTTTGCGGCTACTTACGTAGGTCCCCCTCTTTTCTTATTCCAAGCGAAGATTCCATTGCTTGTTTCCATATCAACCAATTTCATGTTGGTGATGAAGTTATAGAAGGAAACTGAGTCTCTACCAAGTGTTCTAGTTCCTCCTTTCTTCTCCATGACATATTTTGTTACGTTAAAATCACCACCAAGAATCCAGGGTAGAGCTGGGTATCTCTTCTTCATATCCTCCAATGTTCTGAGGAGTCAAAGTTTGTCCTCCATTGGCTGAAGACCATAGATATTGGTGATCATGTAACATTATCTATCACCCACCAGTTGGAAAATTAGTGAAAAGTGATGTCTGGATGCCTCCGCATCAATCACATCAAATTTTTGTGGATCCCATAGAGTGATAATGCCACCATCATATTTATTTGCCTTAACTTCAAGGTATTCATATCTATTTAACCATTTTCTATGTTTTTCACAGATCCTCTCCATAGAGCATTTTGTTTCCTATATGAATACTACGTCAGCTTTTTCCTCTTTAATCCTTTTGCCTAGATTCCTTTGTTTTCTTCTGCTCCCTAGTCCTCTAATGTTCTAGGTTGTAATTGTCATTGAGGTGGGGTTTTAAAGGAGTAACTGGAAAGGTATTTCATCCTCCTTGAGTTAACCATGAGTTTTCCACACTCCAGTAGTAGTTCTCTCTGTCTTTTTCTTCCCCTCCTCTTGCCTAGATTCTTTGTTAGCTTTCCTATTATTAATCCTATTCAGGAAGTCCCTTTGTTTTTCTGGTTGTGATGTCCTGTTTGACTCTTGCAGCTCTTTGATGTGACTTATTAAGGAATATCTATTGTAACTTGTCCACATCCTCCTGAGGGATGGAGTTTATTCCTAGGTTTCCTCCCTGTTCTAGAAACTTTTCTGGCTCTACATTCTCCCTTTCTAGAATCTGCTGTAAGTCTTGATCCTCTGCGCCACTTTCACTTTGAGTCATTTCCTAGTCTTTTTCTGTTTCCATGGTACTCAAAGGATCCATTGTGTGTTCATTTTGTTCCTGAGTGAACTTCATGCTAGTCTCTTTTCCTTTCCTCCTTGCAGTCAGATTCTTTGTATTCTCTTGATCCCCTCCATCTGTCTCTTTTTCTCCTAAGATCTCAAACCTGTTTTAACTTTTTGTTTTATCATTCCCAATAGGGTTCTTTTGTGTCTTCCTTCCCCATCCTTTTCCTCTTCCTTCAACTTTGGTGAAGCTTGTCTAGTCCTTCCCTTTGCTAGTGTTTAGGTTTTCCTCCCTTCTATTGAGAGGACAGTCTCTGGATAGGTGTCCATGCTCATGAAATTTGTGACATCTAAATGGTATATGTTCATAGTCCACTATTTGAACCCATTCCTCATCATAGACTTCTAGAATGACCTCATCTGGAAGGGCTCCTGATAGGTCCACCTCCACACATATACAGGCATAGGATATATATTTTCCCTATAGAGTTTCTTCTGAAATTTTTAAGAAATGACCTAATTTATTGCCTATAACTTTTAAAGACTCTGGCATCCAATAATCTAAAGGTAAGGAGTATAGTCTAATCCATACCGGTGCCGAAGTGAAGGCTTCTCATTTTGGCACAAAGTTCATCATCCATGGCTGCATACAGATACCAGTAGCTGCAAAGAAGTATGGGCCTCCTTCAAAAATCTTGTCTTTGTCTTCCATATTCTTAAACACCACAGTAAAAAAACCTTTGGATACAAGATGTATATTTAACTCCCCCTTTGGTTTCTAGTTGTATTTTATCCAGGTGTATAACGCTTTCTCTGATGGCCAGATTCCCATGAATTTTCATATGATGGCATAGTTTTCCATGTGATCCCTATGCACTTGCAGAGCTAGATCATTAAGAATAACCCAAGGTTTAGATATGGTCTTGGGTTTATAAGGCCCCATCTTGGCTCCATTCTCTGATCCCTAACCTCTGTCTACCTTTTCTTCCTCCTGACAATCTTCTTTGTGGGTCCCTTGATCTACATCGATTTTGTTGCCTTCTGCCTTCTGAGTGTTAGTGGTTTTTGTCTTAACCTCCAAGGGTTGTGGAGGTTTGTTCTTTTTCCCTCCTCTCCCTCTATTTGCTACAATATTACTGTAGGAGGGAGTGGAGCTCCCTCCTCCCTATGTCTCCATGGGTGGCTGTTGCCCACCATCCCTGACTTAGTTAAACCCTAGAACCAAAGCTCTGTCGTGAGGTTTCCAGGATTGTGTTCATAATCAACAATCTCTAATGAATGCATTTCACTGTGGTTGTCTTTTTTTTGTTGGTGGTTACGACTTTTGCTAGTTATTGTATTTCTATAACTATTGATGTGGCTAGAACTTTCTGCTTAGCCTCACGTTAATATGAAGTCTCCATCTGTCATGCGATTCTTGTAACTACGCCTCCGCTTGTCACTCGATTTCTGGAACTTCGTCACTGCTTGTCTATAAGGATTTATGGTAAAGTAAAATACACAGTTTGTCTATTTGTACAGGTGATAGTAATTAGATAAAAACAAGTAGTCTTGGATAGATGGAATAAAAATCAAAGTGTTTTCTTTTTGTATTACTTCTTTTTGCTGGTATATCGAACCCTTTCCACAATGTGGTACATTCGGTTTTGTATTGTTACAATACAGTTAATCAAATTGTTTGTAGTTGCTTCTCCCGTTGCTCAGTTGATAACTATTTTGCTATTTGATTTTTCTCATTCTGTCGAATACATAGATGATATATATCTTTTTGTCTTTGTTTTCTTTTTCTAAGTAAATAGTTGTAAAATAAATAAAAGAAAAAAAATAACAACAATGTGGTTGTAACCACCTTCACCTAACTGTGTTGTCCCTAAATATTTATTAACTGATAATGAAATAAACCAAGTTCCTAACACTGTTTTAATCAACAAACATAAATGAAATCAAATGATGATGAACCTCTCCTTCTTAGCTGAGACCAAACACCCAGTCACGGTGCCCTTAGCTGGATGCTCTTGCATTAGGCTCCCGGGATAAGAAAGATTCATGATTCTCGTCCATGAGCTTCTCGACTGAATAGCCTGCCTATTGTATTTGTTTGGTGTTAAGCCATGAACTGTCCTCAATGGGATGGTTCTTCCACTTGACTAGATACTGTAGATATTCCTTCCGCCGAGGTCGCCTAGCGACCTAAGTGTCGAGGATTCTCTCGATCTCAAGGGGCTAAGCTGAAGGCATTTGTCTCATCCAAGTCTCATTCCCTTCCTGTGTGTCCCATGTAGGCTGTGTTGTATTGTCTTCCTCAGGACAAGCAGTATATGGAAACAAGTTTGCCACATTGAAGATGGGCGAGATGCCTATTATTGGTGGGAGTTGTATTTCATAAACATTAGCTGAAAATTTTCGGAGAATTCTGCAAGGGCCAATCTTCTTGTATTTCAATTTGTTGTATGCACCTCTAGGAAAACGTTCCTTCTGCAAATGCGTGAGGACTTCATTCCCCACATTAAACTGTACCTTTCACCATTTCAGATATGCTAGCTACTTATACTTTTGACTACTGTCCTGCAACTTCATTTTTACCTACTCGTGTAGATCATTCATTGCTTTGGCAAAATCTTCCCCATAAACACTCCATCTTCCCTGTTGTCCTATATCCATAACTCTTGCACTCCACGAGGATGCATACCATATAAGATCTAAAAAGTACTGTAACCCATGCTGTGATTGGGTGAGTTGTTGTAAGCGAACTCTACATGGGCAAGTACATGATCCCAAATTCATGAATTTTCCCCAATCAAGCTTTGTAGTGGGTTCCCCAAGATCCTGTTTACCACCTCTGTTTGTCCGTCGATCTGCGGGTGATACGCAGAGCTTAAACTTAACTGTGTATCCATCTTTTTCCACAAGGTGCACTAGAAGTTCCCTGTAAACTTCACATCCCTATAAAAAAGAATGGACTTAGGTAGGCCATGTAGCCTAACGATCTCTGTGAAAAATAAGTGGGCCATGTGAGTGGCATCACTAGTTTTTTTACAAGGGATGAAATGTCCCATCTTTGAGAACCAATCTACTACTACCATCACCAAATCATAACCCCGTTGCGTCCTTGGTAGACACAAGATGAAGTCCAAATTGATTGATTCCCATGGTCTACTTGGAATGGGCAATGGTGTGTAGAGTCCCGTATTCGGACTGTGTCCTTTTGCCAACTGACACACTTTACATCTAGTCACAAATCTTTTCACATCCCTTCGCATTCTTGGCCAATAATAAAAATTGCTAAGTTAATGTAATGTTTTGTCTATGCCGAAATGTCCAGCTAGACCTCCACTGTGCTTCTCCTGAATGATATTCTCTCTCATCGAACAATCGTGAATGCATAATTACCCCTCTTTAAAAAATAGCTTCTCCTGCAAATTATAGTCCAACCATGGACTATTGTTTCTCAGAAAAGGATTCTGACATGCTTCATAAGCCTATTTGAAATCTGTGTTGGTCTGATACAAGTATTTCAAATGCTCAAAGCCTAGCACTTGTATCGTACTCTCCTACAAGAACAAGGTTGTTCTTCTCAGTGCATCTGCCACCTTGTTGGCTTGCCCGCTAATGTGTTTCAACACAACGGTGAAACTTTTTAAATATTCCGCCCACTTAGCATGCTTGTGATTCAGCTTATGCTATTGCATCATGTATTACAACGCAAAATTATCAGAAAATAAAACAAACTCACTTCCCAGAAGATAGTGCCTCCAATGATTTAGTGCTTGGATGACAACATAGAATTCTTTGTCGTAGGATAAATACTTCTACCTAGTCTCATTCAACTTCTCACTAAAAAATGTAATAGGTTTGTCTTCTTGGCTAAGTACAGCTCCAATGGTTGTACCACTTGCATTGTAGTGAAGCTAATTTTTTTTTTTATAATCTGGAAATCTTAGGATTGGTCTTTCTGTGACCTTCTTCTTCAGTAGCTGAAAGCTCTTCTCTGCTACCTCGGTCCAACAAAAAGCTTGACTTTCCATTTTTATAGTGTCCAACATAGGTGTACAGATTTCCCTGATTATCCTTATAAATTTATGGTAAAAACTTTCCAGCCTATGAAAACTATTTACATCAAACAAACTTTTTGGGGATGGCCAGTCAACGATTGGTGCAATCTTCTCGACATCCATATTCAACTCATTCTTTGCAATCACAAAACCCAGATAAACCAATTCTCTTTGAAGAAAAGTACATTTTTTAAGATTTATCAGTAGCTTATTCTACTGCAATTTTTCCAGCAGACTTCGAACATGTCGAAAGTGTTCCTCCATCGTCTTGATGAAAATTAATATATAATCAAGATACACTATTACAAACTTTCCAATGAACTCTTTCAACATTGTGTTCATCAATCGCATAAAGGTACTAGGGGTGTTACTTAATCTGAATGGCATTACTAGCCACTCATACAACCCTTCATTGGTCTTGAAGGTTGTCTTCCACTCATCCCCTTCCCTGATTCGAATTTGATGGTAACCACTCTTCAAATCAATCTTCAAGAAGTATACTGCCCCACTCAGCCAGCCCATCATATCATCTATCCGTGGTAGTGGAAATCTGTACCTGATGGTAATCTTGTTGATGGCCCTCGAGTCTGTGCACATTCTCCATTATCCTCCTATCTTGGGAGCAAGAACTGTTGGAACTACGCAGGGGCTCAAACTCTCCCTTATCAGCCCTTTATCCAGCAATTCTTACACATGTTTTCTAATTTACTCATTATCTTTGGGGCTCATCTAGTATGCTACCTTGTTTGATAGACTTGGTCCAGGTATAAAGTCAATATGATGACTTATACTTCTCTTAGGAGGAAATTTATCTGGTAAATCATCCACTACTATATCGCTAAATTCCTGCAGCATTTTCTGAATTTCTGCAGGCGAATCAGACACTTCTGTGTGTAACAGCACTATTTTTTCCCTTCTAACAACAACATAGTTCACTTCACTATCTTCAATCTGCTTCAAAAACTATTTTCCACCCATCAGTAACACTTTCGTCCCGCTTGTTTCTGTTGTCTCCTCCTCCTTGATGGGCACAAGTGTGTGCTTGATCCCATCTTGACAAACTTGTAACAGTTTGTCTTCCCATCATGCACTACCTTTCGGTCATACTGCCATGGCCTCCCTAGCAGTATATGACATACATCCATTAGCATAATATCACAAATAACTTTGTCTTTATACTTGCCAATATGGAACTCAAATTCACATTGTTCGTCAACCAATAGTTGATGGCCTTTCTACAACCATGATACCTTATAAGGAGTGGAGTGCTTTAGCTGCTTTGTTATAGACATTTTTGAGCACTTCAACCCCAATCATAAATGTCCATAAACTGAGGGCTCCTATGTCCCTAAAAGTGTTGCTTCACTGCCTAAAGGAACAAGGTCAACTGATTACATCACTCCCAGAAGTTCTCCACTGAAAACTGCTCAATAATGGTCAAAATCTGGACCATCTGAAAGTCCTCAATGCAGAGGGTGCGATGCATATCACTTTGCAATGTACAGGGTGCGATGCAACAATTTCTCCTCTGAGGTGTGATGGTCGGGAATGGACAAAGGAAGGGACAACAATGCGAGTGGAAGGATCATGGAAATCTTCCAGAAGCTTCCCTCTGACACTTGCCATCCATTTTGACCAAGGATGAGTAGGAGATCACTCATTCTCCAAGTGAAGCAGGAACTACAAAGAGAAGACACTCATCAATCCCAAAAGAGACTCACTTGCTCTGTGATCATCTATATATGATCCCTCATCACAGAGATCCAGAGGTTGGAATTTTGTACTTATAAGAGAGTGTTGTTGGTATTTTGTTGTACATTCACAGTTTTGGTGATCTAGATTTTCCTTGAGTTTAAGAAGGGCTTTTTAGCTAGAGGATGATGCTGGTCAGAGCACATTGGTGTAATCTTCTTGCTACTTTTCATCTGAATAAATCTATTCTTGTTTCCTTCCATATTCTTGTGTACTTGTTTATATATGCATGTATATGGTTAATACACATCTGATCCTGTATTATTTATGAATTTAGATCCTTGTTTCTTGCATAGTAGTATGTTGTTGTGGTTCCACAGGTTCTTTTGAAGTTGGGCAGACAAAGAAGAAGCAGCGAAACTCTATCAAGAAGGAGAGGAAATCAAGCGCAAGACTCAGGTTGGTCTTCTTGTTCCTCCTCTCGTCTATTTTCATAAAAGGAAACAACAGTAGACTTTGAGTGTTTGTTTCTAAGATAGCCACCCATCTTAGTCGGAATAGCAACATCCGAGTGGACACTATTCCCATATAACGAAATGGCGACTCGACTGGGGAGCGACTAGAGTACTTGTTAGCCTATTGTTGTGGCCACCAACAACCCCCCTCCTTATGAATTATTATTCCTAATAATAAATAAGGGGGGACCCTCAAAAAAATTAGTTAGTATTACATTTTCTTTTTTTAGATCAAATTTACAACATCATGGACTTAGGAAAATACCTTGAAAAATCTAAAAACCTAAGTTTCATACTGAAGAAAATTAAATTTACTCCTTAAAGGATATCGCATTGCGCAAAGGATGATAGGATACACCTTCTAATGAGTTAAAATGACAAAAGCTGAGAATGCGACATGAAACCTCATCGCATCACATATACTGAAGAAACACTCACATTTAAAAACTTTAAAAAATTGTCGATATGCGATATCCCATATCGCACATCGCAAAAATCACAAGAATTACACAAGGATTATAACGATCTGCGATATTGCGATATTGCGAGATTGCAATATTGCGATACCGCGATACTGCGATACTGTAATGTTGCGATACTGTGATCTTGCGATAAACACAACACAATGACATTTCGATACTGCGATCTGTGACATTGCAAAGCAGAATTGTAGGACCCCTCCATCGCAGTTGGTTTTGGCTCATTATTCGAGAAAACTTTTTAGCCAAGAGTTGGTCATGTATTTTAATGTGAATTAATGAGTTATTGCCAGTTGTTAATGAAGTAGGGTGTTATATTTTTCAAAGAAATAACTCACGTAAGGTGGCATGTCTTGTATATCTTCGGCATTTAAAAGTTTTCCTGTCATTTAGTCCTTTATCATTACTTCCACCTCAATGTAAACTGCAGGAAAGAAGGACGAAGCGTTATACAAGGCACTATGCAAAAAACAACGAGGAGGGAAGGCAGCGCTCCAATGAACATTTCAGAAGGCACACTTAATCCATTCAATGAAGAAAAAGAGTCGCAGAACTCTTCTGAGGCATCTATCACAGATTTCTCATGTACAACCATGGTTGAATGGGCACTAAACGATGCTGATACCAGAAACAGACAGTTTAATTCTTACGGTCAAGAGCTCACGGAACCACTATTTTTACAAATTTTGAGCTTTATACCAAATGAGAGAAAAAGGCGCAAGAGGCAAAAACCGCATCAGGGAAGCCCGGATCGAGAAACAGGGGCAGTTTCCGATGCACGATTAGCGCTCAGCACTAATCGTGCATCGCTAAGAAAAATTGTTCAAAAAGGAAGGTCCCTAGTTGCTCAGTCACCTGCGAGCCCCCGAAAATTGCAAGAAATTAGCGATAGAAGAAAACTAGAAACAGAAGACTGAAGGAAAAGCAGAAGCAGTCCAAAGGTTAACGAAGTTGAAATGGGATTTTTACCAAGCATACATGGTAATAATACATATTAATTGGATGATTATCAAGTGTATGATTAGTTTTACTGAGAAGATAATGCCAGTCCTTGCCGATTCTGTTTGCTTAACTCAACCAAAGGTGGAAGACAGTCAGCCGACTCTACCCAGGAAAATACTGAATGATTGCAACATTGAGTAGATTTAGAAATAGTTAGTTGATTTAATTTTAGAATAGTTTTTC
Organism: Pinus taeda; assembly: GCA_000404065.3. Taxonomy (NCBI): domain Eukaryota; kingdom Viridiplantae; phylum Streptophyta; class Pinopsida; order Pinales; family Pinaceae; genus Pinus; species Pinus taeda. Next base: position 660,480 of record APFE030922069.1, read on the forward strand.
TTAGAAAGAGGACGGACATTTAAACCGAATCCTCAATTTCTGTAAATAAGTTATTTAGTTAGTAGTATTTAAACCCTTCTCATGCATTTAGAGAAGGGTCCAGAAATTTATCAAAAACTTGTCTTCAGAACATGCACTTTTGCACCCTCAGAGGAGGTTTTGGTGAATGAATGGAACAGGGTTTATTTGATATTTGTATTTGATATCTGCTACTGATGTTGTACTTCTGTACTCTTAGTGGATGTTAAATCAAGGAGAGATAAATCAATTGTCACTTGAAGCTCATGAGTAGGACTAGTTATAAATGGTACTTTTATCTCTTAACCATTTCTGCTTATGCGTTAAAGTGATATTGAGTTTTTAGTTGTTTATATATTACAGCGTGGATGCCTGAGTTATCATTTGGCACTTTTGTATGGTGATAACTATTTCTTTATGCTTAGTCTATGAATAGCTCATTATGCGATAAGTTTTCACAACTATTTCATCTAACTTCTTTTTACGAAGTAGTTCATCTTTATTGAATTCTTTCCTTATAATAGCTGAATGATCTTAATTACCAGTTATTGTTTGAAATCATTTTAGATCGCAGAGAAGAAAGATCACACCCCGGGTTAGCATAGGTTTTGATGTTTTTCTGTTTATTAGAATACAATAGCATAGCATTAGATTAGAATTAGGATAGAAGTATTCCATTTAGAATAGAAATACCCATCTTTCTCACACACACACTGAATTGGGAAAATGGTCCCATATCCACAGTCGGACCCACTATACCAAACGGATAAGGAGCTGCCAACCAAGGTCCGGACCCGGCGGGTATCCCCCTTGTTGTAGACCTGATTTTCGGGGCCTTCAACAGGAAATCAAAATAGAGTTACGATAATATTCTCCCCTGATGAGCTCCTAGCCATTGGGTGTTAAATATTACCTTAGCTCCAGGTCTTATGGATCTCTCATGACCAACTATTGACCTATATTAGAAATGCCCCTTTCATTATAATTTTATCAAAGTGGAATTAAGAGGGAGTTATGATAAGACCTGCTTCCGATGGGTCCCAATCTCCCAATGCTTAGCCCCTTTCCCTGCGTCCTTGGTCCCGCGAAGTCCTTGTGACCAAGGGCCATTAAATCAGAGACATTCTTCATTTCAGTTTCGAAATTTTAGTACTTCCACTTGAATTTCACCTCCAAAATTTCGGGTCTCCCATTTAATATTGGCCCCTGAAATTTCAGTCTCCTTTTATGTCATTGAGACTTAGTCTCTCCATTTTGATTTCCTTTTGAACCACCAAGACTGCACCTGTGCTCCCTTGAATTAGGGATTAAAATAGAACCATTTGACACAAATGTAAGGTGGTATGATAGGTGACAAAAAAAACCACAAATCAAAGTAATCAAAAACTCTTTTTCAAAAGAAAACACATTAATTTAGGTTGGGTTCTTGGGTTAGGTTATACAAGTCAACCCCCAAAGGCTTCAAAACCAAACTAATGCCATTAAGGAGTGAAAATATTTTTTACTCACATCGATTGGGATTGCTCCTCTAACATAGGAGTTAATCACGAGGAAACATCAGAGTGTGAGAGAAGGTAGCTTGCCTTTGATTACATTTCTATGGGTATTCTGTGTATTGAGGATTCCTTCAGGGATTTCGGAGTTGAGTTGTGGAACTACATATCCTACCCACACAACTTGCTTCCCATGATCGTGAACCTCCCGGTGGTTTCTATTATTTTAGGTAAAGAGTAGTGGTGATAATCCTAGGGAAATATATACAAGGTGACTGGGGCGGGCTTCCCTAGTACCTAAGATAAATGAAACTACTCTGTCTTTAGTTTATTGGAAGGGTACCTTTCTTCACAAGAGTGCTTGGCCAATTATTATCAAGGTTCGAACAAAGCTTAGGAATAATCATGACTATCTATTTCCATATTGGATTTCTCTTGTAGTCCTTTGATATTGGAATCCATCACCAGCTATTTGTGACTATCAGAAAAAATTTGATTGTCTGTTGATCTCATAGAGTTTTTTCTTTTTAGGTGTAAGATATTTTTTTACTAAGAGTATATTATATAATATATTATATATATATAGACATCACTTAATAAGTTTATGTAAAACATATATCATTCACCATGGCTTCCATTGTACCTCGTCATTTGTCTCGACGACTGCAAGGCCTTCATCCACTTTCTATGGAGGAATTTCTGAGTAAATTAGATTCCCCTACTACTCAGGGGAGTCAATCTCTAGTTTCAAACAATAAATAACATCACACTATACCAGAATCTATTTTACCTAAGGACCCTTTCACTAAAGGTTTAGTACCTCCTTATAATCCTCTACTTACATATTGTCTTCGACCTATTGTGCTTTAGATAACACCCTTTCCTATAATGTCTTTGTCTATTTCCACTTCGAAAATCATGATGATTGTTGGTGATTCATGGCCTTTTGTGGAAACCTTTGCTCCAACACCTTTCAACCCACTTATATTATCTTCTACACAATTTTTTGGTTATCCTATTGTTCAACCTATGAATAATACAGGAACCTAGCTACACCGACATTGGGTGGTGTGCTACAATTTTTGCCTCCCACCATCCCATCTCCTTTTGTGATGGCTCTTGGACCTCCGTCTCTCACCCCATAGGATGTTGTTAGTTCACCAACCTTCAACAATGCTTTGAGTTAGTACCCTCTACTAATTTACGCCCCCTCTTTGCTTCAGATTGGGGGGAAATGTTTCTAGCACCTACGTTGACAACATTCCTACACCCATGCAATCTATGACATAATTGGATTCATATTTGATTGATTCAGTTCTTTAGAGTGGTTATCCCATTGATGGTAATCTTGTTATCATGAAAGGTGGTAGCCCTGTGCCTATTGCACCTTATGTTCCTAGTGGTGTTCCATATCTAGGACCTATTGCACCTTCTTTGGGCCTCCCAACTCAATGGATGGATTTCCTGAGCTAGTGGGCATGCATTTTTGCTTGTCACTTTATACGACCCCATATCCACCTCAAGGAAATTATTATCCTTCACAACCTATGTACCCAACCAGAAACTATTTGATGGGTGGGGCTTTGGGTCCCTCAGGTCATCTTGCTCTTCCTTGGTCAGATTTGAAGAAACCTACTCCATTTCCATATTTGGATACTCTTAACATCCCGGATCTATAAAATTTAAGAAATGACCACATCAACCATAAATTTCTATGACCTCTAACCACACACAACATACCCACTGGAATTCTGATTTTTGAAGGAAAATAGGGATATGACCCAAAAACACAAGTCACTACATACCATCTTTGGTGTGTTTCTAATTCTATGATTGACAATAGTATTTGGTTCATAATTTTCCCCTATACCTTAAGTGGTAACGTTGCCAAGAGTTATATTGAATTACCATGTGCTTCTATTAACAATTTCAACATCCTCGCCATGGAAATTTTAAAGCATTTCCAATTACTAATTTGTTATAAAACCAGAATGAAACTTTTGACAACCTTGTGTCATAACACCTCTATCCACATATCTGACCATACTCATGAATGGAGATGATAGTGGAGGTTAGTAAAGGCACCCATTGTGGACTACCTATTAGTAAATTGGTTCTCCAAATCCCTTCTACCTACCATTGCGAAGGATGTCACCATGTCTAGATTTTTTAGGGAATATCAGTCTATTCAGCGTGCCTAATGTATAGATATTATTTACTTGGAATATGGAATGCTTTATGACTTGATCCTAAATTCTCCTTGAACTTAAAATGCTCCTCCTACTAAACAGCTTAGCTCACATGCCAACAACCTCATCAATGCTAACATTGGAATTGTTGTAAAGTAGTTGAGTAAGAAAACTACTTAGTTATCCATTACTGTTGCCCCCACCTCAACTAATCCTCCAACTACCGTGATTAAATTTGTGTAGTATACACAACAAAACATCAGTAAGAAAACGAAGAATATAAAAGGCCACTCATTCTGAGGAGTATCATCTTGTTCAAAACACCCAAAGTCAGAAAGAAGCTACCAATACTAAATATGATAAAGGAAAAGAGGAAGAAGCTAAGCTTCCTTGCAACATATATGTTGAGGATAATTTAACCTAGAAATTTCCTCATTATAGGAATGCATTGATCTCCTTGCAAAAAATGATTCTAGGACTCATGTTTTGCATCATAACCCTTTCCCCACGCAGCTACAACAACAACAACAACATCTCGTTACGTACCCACCCCCACCCCTACAAGGGGGAAACAATGGTTCTCATCCCTCTCCTTTTGGAGAGGTATTGCCAAATGTATATTCTTTCAAGATGGTTGGTCTAAAAACTCGAGCCAAGAATTATGGAAGTCTTGTCCCAAACACTTTGGATACCTTGTCATCTTATACTCTACCTCAACCTAACAATATGCACATCAAGAGGCCTATTTTTGTCCCTATGATTCGTCCCCGTAAAGGGACTCTTCATTGTACTATGCATAATATATATACTTGTGCCACCTAGAGCTACAATATTGTAGAAGGTTTTTGTTGAGTTATGGAAAAGGTATGAATTTGACATTTATTTCCTTGTCTTTTCCCTTAATCATATCTCCTTTATATTCTAAGATGGTAATATATCAAAGATTTAAATTGAAAACTAAGGAGTTATTGATTATTGCAAATTAGTTAATTATTGTCTTTTTCCATGCAGGAAATAGAAGAAATGGAAAATTACCATTCTGAAGGAAAAGACAAAACAGAGTAACTCTTGTTCCTTCACTAGGAAGCCGTATCTAGACAAGCAGATCAAGATCAGAGCGCACAATTAAGGATAAGCACAGAAAATCACAACATCGACAAAAAAAGACAAAAGGTTGACTGGAGTTAGAAGATGGAGCGAATCCCTCAGGATCTCTTGATCATGAGGGATCGTTGTTTCGAAGACTATCTATTATTTCTTGTTTTATCCACCTGGCGATTATAAAAAGGACAATGTTTGAAAAGATTAGGATCCATTATCGTTATTGAGAACTCACTGTTGTATTTCCACTTTGATCATCGACTCTTGTTGATTAAAACAAAGTACAATTGCCTGTAAACATTTTTGCATATGATTAATAAATAAGTCGGTTGTTGTTCCATTCTTTTATACTGAAGTAGTTCGACGGTGCTTCACTAGCATCTAAGGGCCCGACCCTGGTGGATCCACTTGCTATTTTGTACCATTACTTTACTATTGTAGATTTGTGATGGTTTGGTTTGACTTTTGTTTATTTGAATCGCATTTCTTTATTGTTCCTTGTTAAAGAGTTTATGAATTGTTTTATTGTATATGCTGTAATTGAATCACGTTGCCATTCATTTTCATCAAATAAGATTATTACTCTCTGCAAACTATATTGTTATGCTATTCATTTCAATTATAAAGCTTCATTTTTCATTCCAATAAATTGACTTTGTTGTTCATTCTAGATAGCTGTTCATTTCTACTAAATAACATTGTTGTTCATTTCCTTTATCCAAGTATTTGATTTTGCCTTTTAGCATTATTACAGTTAGTGTATTTATTCCATTTCTATTAGCAGCACTGTTGATTTATTTCCTTTTCATTTCCAATCAATCTCTTTAGTGTGGAGTGTGATATCAACAACTGTAAAGGACATTGGCTATTACTATAAGAGTTCTCAGATTGAGGATCTTTTTTATATTTTATTTCATTTACATCAGTTGAAAAAGGAAAGAGTTATTGCTACTGCATCCTTGAATGATAATTGATGTTAATTTCTTGAGTGAATGATTTAGTTTCAGAGCATTGAGTTTCTTTTAATTGCAAGTAGGTTTTATTTCAAGCATCTGTTTACTCTTATATTTGAAAGCACTATACTGCAAATTGGAAAACATTACTCTTGGATTAAATTGCTGCCTCAGACTGAGTACAGCCTTGAAATAGAAAATAGTACTTGGATTGATAATTAATGTAGGATAAATAGGAGTTAAAAAGACACCTTTTAAACCTCAACATTTTGGCGCCTTTGCTAGAGAGAGTGTAGCCAATTTTTTTCTTTGAAAAAGTAGTGTGCATTTGATGAGTGCTTGCTAGGAGAGAATTGGGTATTAAAAACGGAAGGTAAGAACCTGCGTACGAAGCATGTAACAACCCTGCTCCTCCGCCCGCTTTTTAGTAGATTTGTTCATTTTTTTTGGGTATAAATAAACATTTGAGTTGTGTGTATGACTAAGAAGAAAAAAATTGAAAATAATCCAAAACTGCTACCCAAACCTGATAAAGCTAAGGGACCAGTGACCCTTGGTCAATCAACCTTCATAGACGATATCATTAAGCAAGCTGAATCTCAGCCATCAGTGGGCCGCTAGAAAAGTTTCTTCTAAACAACCTACTAGCTCCTTTCGGGCCACAGGCTCACCATCTGTAGCCTTTGCTGAGGTGCACATAAAAACATAAGATACTGAGCAAGATTTTCAAGAAATTTAGAATTCTCACCCAATTTCTTTTCAAGAAGGGAACTCTAGTAATCTCCATGAAGGAGGAGGAGAAATAGGGGAAATAGAACAACTAAAATCCCCTCTTGATATAGTTCAAACACTCAACAACCCAAATAAGGGGGGTGCTGTCAAGATCATCCAAAACAAAGCAGAAGAACCTGAAGAGCCAAGATCCCCCTAGATAATAGTTCAAAAAGGAATAATCATTATCCCAGATCAAGGAATTGTTGTTAAGGTCATTCCTACTCCTTCTAGTCATCCTAGGAATAACGCCCTAGAAATCCCAAAAGGATATTGGCACATATTTGATCAAATGGACCAGAACCAGCAAACACCTCAAACCTCCACACTGCAATACCCCATTGTGGACACTATAGTTAATGCACCTATGAAGGCCATTCTTCTCCAATATTCCTACATTCCATGGCCTAACATCAGAATATCTAGATACATTGTTGTTTGAGTTCGATGTATTATGCCAGGGGTATGACTATACCACCGATCCCCAAGAACTAAAACTATTTCCCTCCACATTAAAAGGAGAAGCTTTACGATGGTTTATGGGGTTATATGGAGGTGTTATAAACGACTGGGATCAAATGAAGACTGCTTTTCTAAAGAAATATCAGGATTATTGTAGATCCAGAGAATTAAAGGATGAAATATTTCAAATGGCAGCAAGACCTAATGAGACACTGGAGGAATATGTAGAATGCTTTCAATACAATCTCTAGAGATCTCCTTATGCATCTTTACCCTTGCCTGACAATGTGTTAAAATCTACATTAATTAAGGGGATGAAAGAATAATGGGTTGAAACATTAAACATTGTAGGTTTTAACCCTGTACAGAAATTACCTACATACGAATTCTTAAACACAAAAAATAAACAATGCGAGAGCATAACACATAAAACACATATACATAGAGATTTTCCCCTGGATCCCAAAATTAGGACTACCATCTTGATTTTTCATTATATTCCTTTTAATGTTACAATACATATTTATACATTTTGAAGCACCTAATACCATAGACCGAAAACCATCGCGTTAGAAAAGATGTGCACAAATCATGCTCAAAACCATAGGTGGGTCCGCCCATCCTAACATAGGGTCCAAAACCAAAATTTTCCGTGGGTTTATGGGTACACCTCAAACCCCCTATGACCCCCCGCTACACAATCGAGGCAATGAAGGGTGGCTCCGCCCCCCCTCTACCCCCCCATTTAACTACGTGGGCTAGTCGTGGAAAGAATATAACACAACCCAACATTCTCCGACTTGTTGTTTCCTTTCCACAGGGACCTCAAGAGAGCTTAGACATTTTTCCAGCCCTGAAATGCCCATTGTCTCTCTACACCAAGAGAACTTCTCAGAGCTCACAGATTTTGTCAATGCATCTGCAGTATTCTTCAAAGTGTCCACCTTTACCAGCAACAAATTTTTGTCTTCTATCATATCCCTCACAAAGTGATACTAAACATCAATGTGCTTTGTATTTGAAGGATACGCGGGGTTCTTTGCCAAGAAAATTGCACTTTGGCTATCACAGTCTATCCTTATAGCTCCCTGTACTAACCCCATACTTGAACACAATCTCTGCAACCAAACTGCTTCCTTGCTTGCTTGAGTGGCTGCCATGTATTCTGCCTCTGTAGTTGATAGTGCCACTACAGATTGTTTCTTACTCATCCAACTGACTGCACCTCCAAATAGGTTAAACACATACCCACTTGTAGATTTTCTCTAATCCAGATCTCCAGCCCAGTCTGCATCAACAAAGCCACGAATATCCAACACTCTGTCCAATCCTGGTCTTCCTTGGTAGCACAAACCATAATCACTAGTGCCACGCAAATACCTGAAAACCCGCTTCAATGCCATCTAGTGCTCTTTCCCTGGTTTTGACATAAACCTGCTCAATGCTCCCACTACATGTGCAATGTCTGGTCTAGTACAGACCATTGCATACATCAAGCTACCGACTGCACTTGCATATGGAACACGGTGAAGGTTCCTATTCCTACAGCAATAGGAACCTTCACCAGTTTACTATCCTCCATATTAAACCTCTGCAGTATTGTCTCGACATACTTCCTCTGGTTTAACCAGAGCTTCCTCTTTTCCCGATCTCTTTTAATTTCCATGC
>APFE030922086.1:0-19678 GCA_000404065.3 Pinus taeda
AAAAAAAAGACTATAAAAAATAATAATACATAACAAATTTATATTTATATATATATAAAGTATTGAGATAAGTAAATATATTCTTGTATTCCGAACATGTCATAAAACTATTACTTTACTCTAAAGCTATGATGTATCCATGAAAAGCTATAAACAAATTCCAAAACTGATACTCTCTTAAAAAAATTATAAGATGTTGCTATGTATGTTTAGTTATGCCCACTCAGAGAAATTTGTGAATAACTTTATTAAACTCTTGGATTTTTCAAAAATCATCAATTTCTTAGTTTTGTTACGAAAAGTATAGATATGAGAAAGATAAATAAGTAAGATATGAGAAAGATGAATAAGTAAATTTACTTGATTTGATCAAAATGTTATGATTTCGAGGCATAAATTTGTGATTCTTCAAACTAGTTTTCCATTAAACCAATTTATTACGTTCATGGATTCTTCATAGACATAGATTTAGAAATATGTAGATGCTCAACAAGTTGCAAAAAGAGCTTTATTTCAGAAAAATTACATAATTATTTGTGGAATTTCCATTACTACATGAGAAAAAGAAAGAAATATTGTGATAGAGAAATATAGTCTTCCACCAAAACCTCCCATGGAAGGGGAAAGTTGTATAATCCATCAAAGTAGGCCCATGAATTATCTTTTTTTCATGTCCTACCTATCATGAGTAGGTGAGTGTAATGCTTAAGCCGTTCAAAGCCACTCTTATGATTCATTTTAATTTTATTTGATATTTTGAGGACTTGAAAAAAATTATATAGATTAATATCTATATTATGTGATTTTAAGTTTAAGTCGAGTCAACTTATTATTGTTTTCATTTAACCTTGAAAATAATTTTAACGTGTATACTACATATACACAATTAAAAATATATATATCAAATTGATAAGCAATATCTATATATATATATAGCAATTCGCTAGGCAATTGAGCCATATATGACCCAAAAAAATATTTTAAATCTGCACATGAACAAATAAAAGATACATGTATATGTATATGTATATATATATATAAAATAATGATTATGACTAATGTATCTTAAGATTTATATGGTTTAGGAAATTTTAAGTACATTAAGAGATTAAATTGTAATATTTTATTTCTATCTTCATAAAGAAGTGAGAATTGTTTCTAATTCAGTTTTGTTGAGTTAAAAGATAAAAAATGTTGGTAATATGACAAATATTCTGAAAATTATAGAGAAAGTGACTATAAGATGGACAATCTAAGCAAAAAAAAATTCACCTTCCCATGGTGTTTTAGGAATCAAGGAACGCCTAGTTTCACTATGAAACTTGTGAAATGTAACTCTAATCTTGGAAAAATTTACTTTATTCTTAATAATAGTCAAGACACAGAGATAACTGTGGTTTTAGAGATTGGGGTTGATCACCTCCTTATAATATTGTAGTTTCTTTTTTCCCCAACTCTTTATTTACTCACAATTCTTCCTTAAATTTGGCACTAATAATATTTTTAATATTATCTTAATTTTGTAAGACCATCTCCTCCCTTATTCTCCAATTGTCTAGCCAAGACTAGGATGTAGAAATTTTGAATAATATGACACATATTCACAGAGATTATCCTGATTATACACTAATTGCAGAATACATGCATAATACAAAACCTCCTCTACGTTGATGATCAATTTAGCAATATTAAGAAACATTCACAAGCGCACATTGAAGCATCAATCACACATATCAGCACAGTATGTACCCGGGGAAAGCATCTCGCTAAGAACCCCCAACTATATGTATATTATATTGATTGAGAACATGTAACAATACATAGTACAATACTCCTCACAAGTACTCAGTACTATCTCCACCTATTATACACAAACTAGCTCAGATCTGAATCATTCGTTGGCTCAAATCTCCTCTGTTGCTTGCCTGCCTCCACTGCGCAATCCTACATGAGAATACTGATTAATGAATGATCCATTCACGTGTTTCCCTTGGATATACCACGCAATCCTCATTGGCATTACTCAATCCATGCATGTGCAAATCTCATGCACAACTATAGTCACAACTGACAGCAATCTCAACCTCTAACACTTGTCTCCAATGAACTGAACATGCACTGACATGCACTGAGTTAACTGATGTATTATTTAGTTGCTTTATGAGTTAATAATTAGTGAATTAATTAATAACTAATTTACAGCACTCATCACTTAGTCTAATTGCAGTTAGACTAAACACAACTAGTTCAACTGAGTCAAACTAAACACAACTCCTTCAACTCCACTGTCAACTCCACCAAACTCAATCTCTTGAGTTCTAACTGAAGTCCCGCATGTAACAACTCAACTAAACATTAGGAAACTCGTATTTCCTTCTTCCAGCTGCATGTGCCACATCTGTAGCTCGAACTGAAGTGCTCCAAGAGGATAAGATAAAGTTTATAGTCCAAATATTATTATGAGCTAATAATATTTGACTGTTCTAAATTTAGACTGAGCAGTACCTCCGTTGTTGTCTAAAAATAGAAGTCCATCTATTTTTACCAACATGACCAATCATCCATAAATAGCATCCGGCAACTCATAGACCATGATACATATGTCTAAAAATAGACTTGCGCCAAAAATAGCCTACGCGCCCACTCAGTGAAGGCGACTCCTTTCCACTAAGCTCCATCATCTTGTTGCATTTTCAACATGGGATCCATATGCAACCGTCACTTGAGTGTGGGTTACCTGGCACACATGAAACTGATGTGAAATATATTTGGAGGGGATAAGAGGAAGTAATAAAGAAGGAGATATGTAGAATTGATGACCAGGTAAACCAACATATTCGTTTCATTTTGTATGAGGGGATTATGGTCTCCTTTAAAGTTGTTGCTTAAGAAATGTCAGGCTGGAGCCTATTGAGGTAGGAGCCTCTTGTGGTTTGTATCCCACATAAAACATATTGGAGTTGGATATTCAATGCACGTTGTAGGTTGCAGAAAAGTTGAGGTAGAAGTCACCTATAGGTTGGAGCCTAAAGAAAATCAAATGTAGTAAGGGTGTAGGAGTTTGTGTTTGCATCACAACAATAAAAAAAACTCATGGTTTTCTCCCTTTATGGGTTTCCACTTATATCTAGTGTCCATATGTGTTGTTATTATGTATTTATGTGATGTTTTTGGTTTACTTATTATTTGTTGTTTGCATATTAAATATATTAGTCACTATATTTCAATCTGCTCATTTATTGCTTTAGTTAATGAGCTTAAAGAAAATCAAATTAATGTCAATGAATGTACTAAGTTGATTCAACCCCCATATCATTTTGTTCAAGTTTTCATCAATTGGTATTACAGTCGGTTCCTTATCTGTAAGCCTAACATCTTGAAGGTAGATTTGGTGAAGTCATGGATTATCAAGGTGGACATGTGCTAAGTGAAACACACTTTCATGAATGTAGAGATAAGTAAAATATGAACTGATATGTTATGGACCTGGTGTAGGGAAACTATTATGTGATGATTACTATAAAAACTCTCCCTCTACGCAAGAGAAACAGTGGAATGCCAAGGAAAAATGTGTTATGTATAATAATATTCATAATAAGGATCTTGATACAATAATAGATTTAAATTCTTCTAAAGAAATATGGGATAGGTTGCAGCTCATTCATGAAGAATAGACTAGTAGCGCTAATACAGAAAAAGAGAAGAGAAAGAAGAATAAGAAAAATTTCTATAAAAGGGAAAGTGTTCAGTCAAATGAGGTCTATGCTAGTGTGAATCAACCTGATTTCCAAGAAGAAAATATAGTTGAAGAACAAGCTAATCTTGGCATAGCCTTGACTCAAATAGAAAGACTGAAGAATGAAACCAAGGACCTCAATAAACTTATGTAGATATGTGATGAGAGAGCATGAGTACAAGGAATAAATTGTTAATGTGAAGACACAAATTGAAGAGGCGAGGAGAATAGAAAGGATGATGAGTAGAAAGCTAAAGGAGAAAGAGGTACAATGTGAAAGATTAGAGTCTAAGATCTCTTCAACTAGAAGAGGAGGTTGTCTCCATAAAGAACTCGAAAAAATGCAACCATAAAGGATAATGAGGTAGCACTAAATATACCTACATAACAAGAAGGTAGATAAAACAAGATTTGTAAAGAAGAAAACAAAAAAAAGAGGAAACATCAAGAGTGAAAGAATGATACGAAGAAATGGTTATTTGGAAAAATTTCACTTGCTACTCGAGATAAATTGAGAAAAATTGGAAGATCTCAAAAGGATATTATTTTCTCCTTCGTCAGATATCAACTGTTTTTCTTGCTATGGACCTGGACATGTTGAAGGAGAATGTAAGACAAAGAAAATATTGAATTCATTTACTTCCTACACAAATCATTTTTATGGTTATTGTTATCTATGCAATGAATTTGGACATAGAGCTATCGAATGCAAAATGTATGTCAAAAAAGGTAGAAATGACTCAAGGATGTTAGAAAATCAAAAAGGCAGAAAGATTTTCTTATTCTTGATAATTAATTGTGATGTTCTTGATTTTTTATTACGATTATTTATATCTTATCTTTTAGTTAATCAAGAAATTACCAAAGCGAAAGAACATAAAACAATGGACACCAGATGTTGGCACTATGCTAGGGAAAAACCCCCCTCCAAGGGAAAACTCAGTCAAAATTCTATTCCTTTCAATAGTATTCTTTGAGACTCTTCACCCTAGGCAAATACCAAACCTTCACTGCACCAATAAAGCCTCCCAGATCTTGGACCTCTCTTCCAACAACTTCGACTATGTAGCAGCTTTCAGCATCAGGCATCTTCCAACATCAAAATAATTTGAAAGACTTTGATATTCTAATCTAGGGCTCGAAACAAATAGAAGAGAGAGAGAGAGATAGAGAGAGATGTACCAAAATTTTATTTTTCTTCTTCTCCTTAAACTCCACCCAACTCGCACTTCCTTTGGATTCCCAGGTTCGTACTTCGCCATTCCAAGCTTCCTTAGAGATATCAAACTTGCTTGAGATGAAGTGATCCAAATGAATTCGAGTTGCTTGTATTTATGAGTTTCATGTCAGGTCTAATTAGTGTCCTTAGTCCGACTTGATCTCTTCTAGGCTAAACTTTATGTGGAATTTGGATTTTCCTCTTGAGAATGTCTTCATCAAGATGTCATCATCTTGCTACTCGGTTAGAATGTACTGTAGCAAGATAATTCCCATACGCACACAATGTCGCAAAATATGATATCATATATCAATGTTCTTAGACCTAACATGAAATTCCAGGTTATCAGATAGATTAATATAACTATGATTATCACAATATATCATTGTCGGATCCATCTCTTGACTGAAAAGACCCACTTGTATTTTACTCATCCACATGGCCTCAATACTACTTCACTTGTAGCCATGTATTCAGCCTCTGTTGAATTGAGTGCCACAAACACCACAAGCTGCTTGTAAATGGTAGTATCAACCTCTTCACCTGAATTGGCATTCTCCTTACTCTAATTTGTAGTTAGAGATGTTTCCATAGGCTTACAATTCTCCATGCGAAATCTCTAAAGTATTTCACAGCCATACTTCCCCTCGGACGCAAACAATTTACAATCACCTTGCCACACTTCCAGCCCGAGGAGGTAATGCATTAATCCCATGTATTTCATCTCAAATTCCCTTGCAATATCCTCTTTGCAAGAGCATATCAGCTTCTCATCGCGTGTCAATATTAAATCATCAACGCAAAAAACAAGAATAAGCAACTTACCATCTACCACAATGTGATGGAGGGTCCCCATATTCTTCACTTTTTAAAAATCCCAATCCAATGAGATAACTGTCAATCCGAGTGTACCATGCTCGGGGCACCTATTTGAGACCACACAATGCTTTCCTAAGTCTACACAGATGTTACTCCTCATTGTATGCTACAAATCCTTATGGTTGCTCTATGTAAATTTCCTCCTCAATAACACCAGCGAGAAAGGTGGTCTTCACATCCATATGGTGGATATTCCACCCCATCTGCATAGATAATGCAAGAATTGATATGATGGAGGAATACGTTTCCACAAGTGAAAATGTTTCCTCATAGTCAACTCCCTCTACCTTAGAAAATCCGTTGGCCACAAATCTTACATTTTACTTCTCGATGCTCCCATTAGTTGCATGTTCACTTTATAGATCCATCTAGAACCAACCATTGATTTCCCTTCTGGTCTTGACACCGCTTCCCATACATTTTTCTTCATGATGGATTCATATTATTCCAACATGGCATCAACCCAAACAGATTGAGAAATTGCTTTGTCAAATGAAGAAGGCTCTGACTCACTGAGTTCTATCGTGAGATCCATGTAACCAGTGTACGTCTGAGGTTACCTCCTCTGCTTTCATCGTGATTCAAGGGCTCCCATATTCTCCCTAGAATCTTGAAACAATATATCTTCTTATTTGGTTCTCTTTCTCCCTTCTCTCGATGTTTCTAGTTGAGTGGCTGTCTCCACTCGACCTCCTCTATGCTCCTCCATTTGTGGTTGCTCCATAACTTCCTGATCCTCATCCTGCAGCTCCTCCTTTAGAGATAGAAGCCCTTGCTGCAATGGGATACTGATATTTCATTCCAAAGATAACCTCAAAGCCTTCTCCTCATCAAATGTGACGTCTCTCCTCACCACTGTCATCCTCAGTGAATAAATATACACCGGGTAATTATGTGGAGTTTCGATGTTACCTACAAAAACTCCCAACTTTGTTGGAGGCTGAAGTTTCCTCCTTGAATCCTTGGAGACATGAGAATAAAATGAAGCTCCAAAAATTTTGACACGATGCACATCAGGATTTCTCCCAGAGAAGGCTTCCTCCAGTGTGATCATACCAACTATTTTATTAGGACTCTAGTTTTGCAGGTGGATTGTTGTGTTACATGCTTCTGCCCATATATACAATGGAAGCCCTTGATCACGTACCATAACTCTTGCACCTCCAACTATGATCCTATCATTCCCCTTAACAACCATATTTTGTTTTGAGTTATGGGTTGCTATCAGTTCCCTTCAAATACCTTCTTTGGCACAGAAAGCATTGAACGCATTAGAAACAAATTCACCTCCATTGTCACTCATGAGAGCCTTCACTTTCTTCCCATTCTCCTTCTCAACTAATGCGTTGAATTTTACGTATTTTGAGAATACTTCATCCTTCTTCTGCATGAAGAGAATCCAACATTTTATAGATAAATCATCAATAAAATTACATAGTATTTATGTTTTGTTGTGGAGGTTGTGCCAATGGTCCACAAAAATCACAATGGACTCACCCCAAGATTGCATCTTCTTTATTGTCTCAGCCACGGAATGTGGATTTGACATATTTCCCCAATGTTCAACCCTTTCACACATCCTGCTAGTCAGAGGAGCCTTTAGGGATATTGGTGGTAATTCGTTGCATAGTTTTCAAGGCACCATAGTGTAGATGACCCAATCTCTTGTGCCAAAGTTCCCCAACATCTTTTAGGCCTTGTTTTTCAATTTAAAACAATCTCGCACATTAAGTTTGTATAGGTTCGTCACTCTAACTGTAATTTTCTTCACTTTCCCGATAGCTATGTGTCTTAGAAAGTCTTTCCCTTTATTGAAAATAACATCATAGACTCTATCCTCCAATACTACTACAAAGATCCCGTTCTTCTTTAGCCGAGCTACAAACATAACATATTTGAGGTGAAGAAGGGAGGCTTTCTCCCTCTCAAAGGTCACAGTACCAATACCTGTAGAAATGTACTTCCCTTCAACCCCAATTCAATATGGATCTGGAGATCCTACTCCTCTAGGCTACTGAAAAATCCATTACACCCTAAATATCATTAAAATTTTATATTTTTTTGTAAAAATATTGTTATTTTCAACCATTGACATTCTTCTCATTGATGGCAAAGGACACGCAACGAGGAACAATGAAGGAGTAACAAATGAAAAGGAGTAGTAGCAATGAACATTAAAGGAGAAGCAACAAGGAACAACAAAGAAGCAGTAGCAAGGAGCACTAAAGGCGAAAAAACAAGGCAATGTATGCATTAATGAATAGGATCAACAATGCAAAGGAGCGGAAGGAGAATGTTATGGCATAGGTGAATGAGGAGGTTGTTGCATTTGGGTATATTTGTGTTGATGGCTTCATGTTTATGTTGATGACCTTGATAAGTGATGATCGGATGTAACGCAAGGTGAACGCATAAAGGATTTGTGATACACATGTTAAAATTCTTGGATAATGTTGCAGCGATTGCTATGTTGAAGAAATTTTTATGATGTTAAATTTTTGTTGAGCTGAATTATTGTGATGCAAGCAAAGGAAAGACTCCGTGACAGCAAAGGAAATACTCCACGACAACAAAAACAAGCCAAGACTCAAGTTTGTTGAGGAAATTGCATGAAGAAAAGATGGCTTTGATCATATAGATGGATTTGGAGAGTGATTGTTGCATACATATGGCTTGTATTTTTTCATATGTTGTGTGCATATTATTTGCATCGGAGAGTGCTTGCAGCGTGTTCATGTGTTGTGATGTTAGAATATTTCTTTTGGCATTATGTTGATATTGGTGTACCTAATCATTATACATGGCTAAAATAATATTTGGCGGAGCACTTATTTATGTTCTAATATTCAAAATATGAAGAGCTTGGAAATGAATGAGTGGAAGGAAAAGAGTCAATCATGTTCACTTCATATTCTTATGTGGAACACAAACAACCAAAAAACTTTCTTTATAAAATATGTTGTTTTTGGAAGCCAAAGATGATGAGAGAGTTACAGAGCATATGAGGGCTGAGTGTTTGTGGGTTACCTGACAAACATGAAACTGATGTGAAATATATTTGGAGGGGATAAGAGGAAGTAATAATAATTGTTGTGTGAAAGAAGTAAATTCCAGTTAGACGTGTATATCACCATGTTGAGAATATAATGAAAGGGTAGATACCGGGTCATAAGGTTTTGTAGTATTGACACAAAATTATGCTTTGGATGGAGGCTAGAGACATTGTTGGAATTAATGAATATAAAGGAAAATTTGTCCACACCAATTGATAAAGGGTTATTGGATGTGGTTGCACCAACAAAGGATGGAAATGTCCTGGCGTGGGCTACGAGCGTTACAGGCAAAGTCGACACTGTACAAGGACATTACATGTGTTATTCCTCAACTGGAAGTTAAAATTCCCTATTTCAACCTTCCCTTTCAAAAAAATCTCCCTATACATCGAAAAATAGTGATGGTACGCAGATCATGGTGGATAAATAAATATTTAATATTGCATAATAGGAAGAAAAAAAATAATCTACAATATACCTTTAGAATATCTTGGTGCATAAATCAACATAAGAGGTAGAAAAATTGGTCATAGTCAAAGATTTGAATACATGTTTAAATTCTAAATTAGTGTTTGTAGTTTAAAATTTAAATTGGAATATATATTTTTTATAAATATAACATGTGTAAATATATTAAAATAAAATAATAAAATATTATGTAATTTAAATGTGTTTATTCAAATATATTTTTAAATATTGGGCAAATTTATCATGAAACAAAAAGTGGAGACAACCATAAAATATATTATAGTTGTTCAAGTTTTTTATTATATTTATTTAGAATATAAGTTTAAAAAATAATTTAAATAATAAAATTTACAATTAAATTGTCCACCTAGGGTATAGAGGGTGATGGGGTGTACTTTTAAGTCTCTGTGATGTGGAGGTCACCCATTCGAAATTCCTTGAGGAAAAAGCTAGTAATGTTAAGGGATGGTGTGGCCTAGGCGAGTGCAATCCCTGAGTGACTTAAATAACATATATCAGTGCGAAACAAAAATATAAAGTGATAAACAATGGCTTTGACTAGTAAATGCACGACATCTATACTACCGAATTTCAAAGGTAAAGTCTAGAGAATGCTTTAATACAACAACTATACTACCCAATTTCAGAGGTAAAATCTAGAGAATGCTTTAATACAGCATCTATACTACCGAGGTAAAATCTAGAGAATGCTTTAATACAACATCTATACTACGGAATTGGAATTTGAGACGTAAAGTTCAGAAAATGCTTTAAATATTAAATTTCCAATGCAATGCTAATCACGTCAAATAAATATTTAAAAAACAATTTGTCAAAAGATTAAATTATTAAATTTCCAATAAAAATGGCATGGTTAAAAAAATGGTGAGTCAAAAGATTAAATTATGAAATTTCCGATGAAAATAAAGGATGAGTGGAAGGGCTGGGTAATTGTTTTTTCCAGCGAAAAAAAATGTTCTTAGAGTGCGTAATTTAAATAGGTTACAATTTCATTATGATTTTGAGAATTGTGAAAACTGTAGCTTCAAACCAGCACTGCCGGCTAAAAATTGAATAACCAAATTCCAACCTGGCACAAAACCCTAAAACACTTGGACTGGTCCTTTTCGGCATCTGTGTTTTCCGGATTTTAACGTTCTTTGATAATCAAAGCTGACCGACGACTAGTTTGTATCCGAAACTCTAAAATACAAAGATGAAACCCTAACATACAAAGCACGTTCATCATTTAAATACCTACTCGATTCGATTCTCCTGCAATGTGGGTTTCATAAAGTTCATGCTCAGGGCCCAGAAGCTTCTGATTAACCTCTGCAATTTCCTTGGCTTCGCAATGGAGAAACCCAGGTCAGAAATCTTAGCATTCGTTTCTGTGTTACTACTGATGTCCTTAAACTCATGCCATGGACAGAAGATAGCACAATGTGTAGGACAAGACCGTGTTGCCTTGTTGGCTTTCAAAGCCGGTATCGTGGAGGATCCGAGCGGAGCTCTTAAATCATGGACGGGAAATGATTGCTGCAAATGGAAGGGCGTGTCCTGCGATAACAATGGCGGTCGGGTGGTGAGCCTCATTCTTGATGGGGATCCCATGGGCGCAGGCAACACTAGCGTTTACATGAGTGGAAGCATATCAGAATCCATCGGGAACCTGTCATACCTTCGCACCTTTACCCTTATGAGGTGGAAAAATATAGGTGGAATAATTCTCGCCTTTCAGCCTTGAACCATCTTACTCTGGATAACAACAAACTCACCGGTTCCATTCCTTCTGAAATTGGCCAACTGCTCAGTCTACAGTCGCTGTCTCTCACCGGAAACTTGATTGCCGGTCCTATTCCGGAATCCATTGGAAATCTACGGAATTTAACTTCTTTGTACTTGGATTCGAATCGGCTTTCTGGTTTCATTCCATCAAGCATTGGAAATCTGAGACTCCTGTCCGTGTTGACCATGAACAACAATACGCTCTCGGGTCCCCTTCCGGACTCCATGGGAAATCTGAAGCAGCTAACAACGCTACACATACAAAATAATTTGCTGACGGGTAAGATTCCATCCTCGTTAGGAAATATGTCAATGCTGGCAGAGCTGTTGGCAAGTAACAATCGTTTGAGTGGAAGCATTCCAGAATCACTGGGTTTGTTGAGCGCTAATTTTTATAAATTGGCTTTGGATCAGAATCTATTGACGAGATCTATTCCACCGTCCTTAACGAAGTTAACATCTCTTATAACCATTGATCTGTCCCAAAACAAACTCACCGGGAATATCCCCTGTATTCCCGACTCCTCCCAGCTTCAAGCCCTTGTTCTGAACAAAAATAGCCTATCCGGCGACATCCCCGACTGCTTAGGCAATCATCCAAAACTCCACTCGTTGCAGTTATCGTTCAACAATTTCGCAGGCCAACTACCCAATTCTTTTGGCGGGAATTCAAGCCTGGATTTTCTTCACATTTCAAACAATAAGCTTACTGGTAGCATACCCGAATCGTTGGGTGATATGCCAAATCTGGAATTCCTTGATCTGTCAAATAATCAACTAAAGGGAACCATTCCGGAGAAGATGGTTCAACTCAAGGGTCTGAGTGAGTTGAATTTGAGCTTCAACCGTCTGTGTGGCATGATTCCACGAGGGGAACCGTTGGATTCATTCCCTGCTTCTACATACAGCCACAATGCCTGTCTCTGTGGTTCGCCTCTTCCTCCTTGTCGTTCAGCTTGAAGGGCGCATGGATTAGTCTGCATGCCAAAATTTGAGATTGTATAATGAGATTCATTACTAAATAAGGCTGCCATTATCGCAGCGATCTTGTTTTCAATTTAGGGAATGCTGTCTTTTATTTTATTCTGATATTTTATTAATTAAAATAATGTGTATTTTAAGCAAATACTATTTCGTTGCGCTGGGTACGAAAATATTAAGCGGCTGGTTTTTGTAGGGTTTAGTTTTTATGATGGTGATTATTCATTTAAATTTTATTTGATATTTTGGGCGTGGGAGCTAGTTATAAAGAATAATATTTATTCATTAGATACAAATTTATCTTATTCCTATATATAGTTATCAATCACAAATAAAAAAAAAAGGACAAGACTATAAAAAAATAATAAGACATAACAAATTTATATATGTATATATTGAGATAAGTACATATATTCTTGTATTCCGAATCTGTCATAAAACTATTGCTTTACTCTAAAGCTATGATGTATCCATGAAAAGCTATAAACAAATTCCAAAACTGATACTCTCTTAAAAAAATTATAAGATGTTGCTATGTATGTTTAGTTATGCCCATTGGGAGAAATTTGTGAATAACTTTATTAAACTCTTGGATTTTTCACTCACCATAAGCGAGTGTTAATTTTTTTTGGGAAAGATCATCAATTTATTACTTTTGTTACGAAAAGTATAGATATGAGAAAGATAAAAAAAGTAAGATATGAGAAAGATGAATCAGTAAATTTACTTGATTTGATCAAAATGTTATGATATCCGGGCATAAATTTGTGATTCTTCAAACTAGTTTTCTATTAAACCAATTTATTACGTTCATGGATTCTTCATAGACATAGATCTTAGAAATATGTAGATACTCAACAAGTTGCAAAAAGAGCTTTATTTCAGAAAAATTACATAATTATTTGTGGAATTTCCAATACTACATGAGAAAAAGAAAGAAATATTGTAATAGAGAAATATAGTCTTCCACACCAAAACCTCCCGTGGAAGGGGAAAGCTGTATAATCCATCAAAGTAGGCCCATTAATTATCTTTTTTTCATGTCCTACCTATCATGAGTAGGTGAGTGTAATGCTTAAGCCGTTTAAAGCCACTCTTATGATTCATTTTAATTTTATTTGATATTTTGAGGACTCAAAATAATTTATATAGATTAATATCTATATTATGTGATTTTAAGTTTAAGTCAAGTCAACTTATTATTGTTTTTATTTAGCCTTCAAAATAATTTTAACGTCTATACTACATATACACAATTAAAAATATATATATCAAATTGATAAGTATATATATAATATGCATTCGCTAGGGCAATTGCGCCATATATGACCAAAAAAATATTTTAAAATTGCCAAATGAAAAAAACAATAAAGATACAAGTATATGCTATATGTATATGTATATAGATATTACATCTATATATCATATATATAGCTATATATATATATTTATATCAATAATATTATATAATAATGATTATGACTAATGTATCTTAAGATTTATATGGTTTAGGAAATTTTAAGTACATTAAGAGATTAAATTGTAATATTTTATTTCTATCTTCATAAAGAAGTGAGAATTGTTTCTAATTCAGTTTTGTTGAGTTAAAAGATCAAAAATGTTGGTAATATGACAAATATTCTGAAAATTATAGAGAAAGTGACTATAAGATGGACAATCTAAGCAAAAAAAAATTCACCTTCCCATGGTGTTTTAGGAATCAAGGAACGCCTAGTTTCACTATGAAACTTGTGAAATGTAACTCTAATCTTGGAAAAGTTTACTTTATTCTTAATAATAGTCAAGACACAGAGATAACTGTGGTTTTAGAGATTGGGGTTGATCACCTCCTTATAATATTGTAGTTTCTTTTTTCCCCAACTCTTTATTTACTCACAATTCTTCCTTAAATTTGGCACTAATAATATTTTTAATATTATCTTAATTTTGTAAGACCATCTCCTCCCTTATTCTCCAATTGTCTAGCCAAGACTCGGATGTAGAAATTTTGAATAATATGACACATATTCACAGAGATTATCCTGATTATACACTAATTGCAGAATACATGCATAATACAAAACCTCCTCTACGTTGATGATCAATTTAGCAATATTAAGAAACATTCACAAGCGCACATTGAAGCATCAATCACACATATCAGCACAGTATGTACCCGGGGAAAGCATCTCGCTAAGAACCCCCAACTATATGTATATTATATTGATTGAGAACATGTAACAATACATAGTACAATACTCCTCACAAGTACTCAGTACTATCTCCACCTATTATACACAAACTAGCTCAGATCTGAATCATTCGTTGGCTCAAATCTCCTTTGTTGCTTGCCTGCCTCCACTGCGCAATCCTACATGAGAATACTGATTAATGAATGATCCATTCACGTGTTTCCCTTGGATATACCACGCAATCCTCATTGGCATTACTCAATCCATGCATGTGCAAATCTCATGCACAACTATAGTCACAACTGACAGCAATCTCAACCTCTAACACTTGTCTCCAATGAACTGAACATGCACTGACATGCACTGAGTTAACTGATGTATTATTTAGTTGCTTTATGAGTTAATAATTAGTGAATTAATTAATAACTAATTTACAGCACTCATCACTTAGTCTAATTGCAGTTAGACTAAACACAACTAGTTCAACTGAGTCAAACTAAACACGACTCCTTCAACTCCACTGTCAACTCCACCAAACTCAATCTCTTGAGTTCTAACTGAAGTCCCGCATGTAACAACTCAACTAAACATTAGGAAACTCGTATTTCCTTCTTCCAGCTGCATGTGCCACATCTGTAGCTCGAACTGAAGTGCTCCAAGAGGATAAGATAAAGTTTATAGTCCAAATATTATTATGAGCTAATAATATTTGACTGTACTAAATTTAGACTGAGCAGTACCTCCGTTGTTGTCTAAAAATAGAAGTCCATCTATTTTTCTCAACATGACCAATCATCCATAAATAGCATCCGGCAACTCATAGACCATGATACATATGTCTAAAAATAGACTTGCGCCAAAAATAGCCTACGCGCCCACTCAGTGAAGGCGACTCCTTTCCACTAAGCTCCATCATCTTGTTGCATTTTCAACATGGGATCCATATGCAACCGTCACTTGAGTGTGGGTTACCTGGCACACATGAAACTGATGTGAAATATATTTGGAGGGGATAAGAGGAAGTAATAAAGAAGGAGATATGTAGAATTGATGACCAGGTAAACCAACATATTCGCTTCATTTTGTATGAGGGGATTATGGTCTCCTTTAAAGTTGTTGCTTAAGAAATGTCAGGCTGGAGCCTATTGAGGTAGGAGCCTCTTGTGGTTTGTATCCCACATAAAACATATTGGAGTTGGATATTCAATGCACGTTGTAGGTTGCAGAAAAGTTGAGGTAGAAGTCACCTATAGGTTGGAGCCTAAAGAAAATCAAATGTAGTAAGGGTGTAGGAGTTTGTCTTTGCATCACAACAATAAAAAAAACTCATGGTTTTCTCCCTTTATGGGTTTCCACTTATATCTAGTGTCCATATGTGTTGTTATTATGTATTTATGTGATGTTTTTGGTTTACTTATTATTTGTTGTTTGCATATTAAATATATTAGTCACTATATTTCAATCTGCTCATTTATTGCTTTAGTTAATGAGCTTAAAGAAAATCAAATTAATGTCAATGAATGTACTAAGTTGATTCAACCCCCATATCATTTTGTTCAAGTTTTCATCAATTGGTATTACAGTCGGTTCCTTATCTGTAAGCCTAACATCTTGAAGGTAGATTTGGTGAAGTCATGGATTATCAAGGTGGACATGTGCTAAGTGAAACACACTTTCATGAATGTAGAGATAAGTAAAATATGAATTGATATGTTATGGACCTGGTGTAGGGAGACTATTATGTGATGATTACTATAAAAACTTTCCCTCTACGCAAGAGAAACAGTGGAATGCCAAGGAAAAATGTGTTATGTATAATAATATTCATAATAAGGATCTTGATACAATAATAGATTTAAATTCTTCTAAAGAAATATGGGATAGGTTGCAGCTCATTCATGAAGAATAGACTAGTAGCGCTAATACAGAAAAAGAGAAGAGAAAGAAGAATAAGAAAAATTTCTATAAAAGGGAAAGTGTTCAGTCAAATGAGGTCTATGCTAGTGTGAATCAACCTGATTTCCAAGAAGAAAATATAGTTGAAGAACAAGCTAATCTTGGCATAGCCTTGACTCAAATAGAAAGACTGAAGAATGAAACCAAGGACCTCAATAAACTTATGTAGATATGTGATGAGAGAGCATGAGTACAAGGAATAAATTGTTAATGTGAAGACACAAATTGAAGAGGCGAGGAGAATAGAAAGGATGATGAGTAGAAAGCTAAAGGAGAAAGAGGTACAATGTGAAAGATTAGAGTCTAAGATCTCTTCAACTAGAAGAGGAGGTTGTCTCCATAAAGAACTCGAAAAAATGCAACCATAAAGGATAATGAGGTAGCACTAAATATACCTACATAACAAGAAGGTAGATAAAACAAGATTTGTAAAGAAGAAAACAAAAAAAAGAGGGAACATCAAGAGTGAAAGAATGATACGAAGAAATGGTTATTTGGAAAAATTTCACTTGCTACTCGAGATAAATTGAGAAAAATTGGAAGATCTCAAAAGGATATTATTTTCTCCTTCGTCAGATATCAACTGTTTTTCTTGCTATGGACCTGGACATGTTGAAGGAGAATGTAAGACAAAGAAAATATTGAATTCATTTACTTCCTACACAAATCATTTTTATGGTTATTGTTATCTATGCAATGAATTTGGACATAGAGCTATCGAATGCAAAATGTATGTCAAAAAAGGTAGAAATGACTCAAGGATGTTAGAAAATCAAAAAGGCAGAAAGATTTTCTTATTCTTGATAATTAATTGTGATGTTCTTGATTTTTTATTACGATTATTTATATCTTATCTTTTAGTTAATCAAGAAATTACCAAAGCGAAAGAACATAAAACAATGGACACCAGATGTTGGCACTATGCTAGGGAAAAACCCCCCTCCAAAGGAAAACTCAGTCAAAATTCTATTCTTTTCAATAGTATTCTTTGAGACTCTTCACACTAGGCAAATACCAAACCTTCACTGCACCAATAAAGCCTCCCAGATCTTGGACCTCTCTTCCAACAACTTCGACTATGTAGCAGCTTTCAGCATCAGGCATCTTCCAACATCAAAATAATTTGAAAGACTTTGATATTCTAATCTAGGGCTCGAAACAAATAGAAGAGAGAGAGAGAGATAGAGAGAGATGTACCAAAATTTTATTTTTCTTCTTCTCCTTAAACTTCACCCAACTCGCACTTCCTTTGGCTTCCCAGGTTCGTACTTCGCCATTCCAAGCTTCCTTAGAGATATCAAACTTGCTTGAGATGAAGTGATCCAAATGAATTCGAGTTGCTTGTATTTATGAGTTTCATGTCAGGTCTAATTAGTGTCCTTAGTCCGACTTGATCTCTTCTAGGCTAAACTTTATGTGGAATTTGCATTTTCCTCTTGAGAATGTCTTCATCAAGATGTCATCATCTTGCTACTCGGTTAGAATGTACTGTAGCAAGATAATTCCCATACGCACACAATGTCGCAAAATATGATATCATATATCAATGTTCTTAGACCTAACATGAAATTCCAAGTTATCAGATAGATTAATATAACTATGATTATCACAATATATCATTGTCGGATCCATCTCTTGACTAAAAAGACCCACTTGTATTTTACTCATCCACATGGCCTCAATACTACTTCACTTGTAGCCATGTATTCAGCCTCTGTTGAATTGAGTGCCACAAACACCACAAGCTGCTTGTAAATGGTAGTATCAACCTCTTCACCTGAATTGGCATTCTCCTTACTCTAATTTGTAGTTAGAGATGTTTCCATAGGCTTACAATTCTCCATGCGAAATCTCTAAAGTATTTCACAGCCATACTTCCCCTCGGACACAAACAATTTACAATCACCTTGCCACACTTCCAGCCCGAGGAGGTAATGCATTAATCCCATGTATTTCATCTCAAATTCCCTTGCAATATCCTCTTTGCAAGAGCATATCAGCTTCTCATCGCGTGTCAATATTAAATCATCAACGCAAAAAACAAGAATAAGCAACTTACCATCTACCACAATGTGATGGAGGGTCCCCATATTCTTCACTTTTTAAAAATCCCAATCCAATGAGATAACTGTCAATCCAAGTGTACCATGCTCGGGGCACCTATTTGAGACCACACAATGCTTTCCTAAGTCTACACAGATGTTACTCCTCATTGTATGCTACAAATCCTTATGGTTGCTCTATGTAAATTTCCTCCTCAATAACACCAGCGAGAAAGGTGGTCTTCACATCCATATGGTGGATATTCCACCCCATTTGCATAGATAATGCAAGAATTGATATGATGGAGGAATACGTTTCCACAAGTGAAAATGTTTCCTCATAGTCAACTCCCTCTACCTTAGAAAATCCGTTGGCCACAAATCTTACATTTTAGTTCTCGATGCTCCCATTAGTTGCATGTTAACTTTATAGATCCATCTAGAACCAACCATTGATTTCCCTTCTGGTCTTGACACCGCTTCCCATACATTTTTCTTCATGATGGATTCATATTATTCCAACATGGCATCAACCCAAACAGATTGAGAAATTGCTTTGTCAAATGAAGAAGGCTCTGACTCACTGAGTTCTATCGTGAGATCCATGTAACCAGTGTACGTCTGAGGTTACCTCCTCTGCTTTCATCGTGATTCAAGGGCTCCCATATTGTCCCTAGAATCTTGAAACAATATATCTTCTTATTTGGTTCTCTTTCTCCCTTCTCTCGATGTTTCTAGTTGAGTGGCTGTCTCCACTCGACCTCCTCTATGCTCCTCCATTTGTGGTTGCTCCATAACTTCCTGATCCTCATCCTGCAGCTCCTCCTTTAGAGATAGAAGCCCTTGCTGCAATGGGATACTGATATTTCATTCCAAAGATAACCTCAATGCCTTCTCCTCATCAAATGTGACGTCTCTCCTCACCACTGTCATCCTCAGTGAATAAATATACACCGGGTAATTATGTGGAGTTTCGATGTTACCTACAAAAACTCCCAACTTTGTTGGAGGCTGAAGTTTCCTCCTTGAATCCTTGGAGACATGAGAATAAAATGAAGCTCCAAAAATTTTGACACGATGCACATCAGGATTTCTCCCAGAGAAGGCTTCCTCCAGTGTGATCATACCAACTATTTTATTAGGACTCTAGTTTTGCAGGTGTATTGTTGTGTTACATGCTTCTGCCCATATATACAATGGAAGCCCTTGATCACGTACCATAACTCTTGCACCTCCAACTATGATCCTATCATTCCCCTTAACAACCACATTTTGTTTTGAGTTATGGGTTGCTATCAGTTCCCTTCAAATACCTTCTTTGGCACAGAAAGCATTGAACGCATTAGAAACAAATTCACCTCCAT
>APFE030922101.1:0-10382 GCA_000404065.3 Pinus taeda
TCTTCTTTTTATACAATCCCATGGTTCGCGGACCATGGGTAGATCTACTAAATGTGACACAAATTACATAATAGAAGGGTAAAACCCGTTATGACACTTCATTATCTACATGCTCCACGAATACATCTTGTGGAGACTTTAAATTCTTTACATCAAAGCTTGAGCTTTTGGCCCAAAATTGACCCCAGGGTACCCGGTCCCAATAGGCCCCCAACACAAATATCGTGAATCGCCCTGGAGTCACTCTGATGGCTTAGAGATCTTACTATGAAGATCTCCTAGCTCTACTTGTACTATGGCTACCTCAGTCGTGCTCTGTGTGGCTTCCTGTTTGATCTTCTCCACTAACTACTCTCTTGTTGGTCCTGCACTATCTTCCTTGATCTTCTGTTGTGTTCTTTGTAGGCTTGCCAACTTTTCCTCAATGGTGGCAGAGATAACATAGGCCTCATCCATCTCAGGCACCAATCTAGCCTTGAGGACCATCTCTTTCCTTTGCGCTGCCTCCACCTATTCGAGCGATTGTTTTGCCTCATGTAGCTTGGCTAGTAGTTGTGATATAGCGATGATGCATGTTGTCGCTCTTTCTTCATCTTACCACTACTACAATTCATGGGATTCTATGTTTAACCTATGCAGTTTAGGATCTTCCTATAGCACTGTTACTATCTCCATGGATTGCTTGAAAAGCGCAGTGCAATATACCACTGCGGCATCTACTGCTGCAACTCCATCCTTCACAGCGGCTTCACGCTGTTCTCTAACTTCTAGCCGAGTTGAAGGCTGTGACTTGAATTGTAACTCTGTAATCTTCAGGTTCAGTTCAAACTAAACCTTGGCCACTTCTATCTTTGCGTCAGGCAAACTTGTAGCCAATTTCCTCATCTTCACATCCACCAGTGCTTCCTCTGCAATATCTAGTTTAGGGACTGTTCTACATGCCTCGAAAACCACGACTGCAGTTTGTTCATTTTGTGCCTGAATTTTCTTCCATGCTTCTAGCACTGCTATTTTCTCTGTGAACATATGTTCCTTGTTCACGTTGTCCTCATTGATCATGCTCAGTGCACGCTACTACCGGGCCTTAATTTTTGCTATCACACCTGCTTGCAGTGTGTGAAGGAACTCACTGGGGAGCGCATCCAAGTTGAGCCTTACATTCTTCAAAGTGTTGATAATAGCCTTGTTAGCAGCTTCCTCCATGCTCAAAGCTCCATCAGGTAATGTGATTGATTGGAGATCCATTGACAGAACCATCTCTGTTGCTTGAGCGTTCCCTGATGCCAAACTAGTTGATGTAGCATCGCTCTGTCTTTCACTTGCAAGGAGTCTAGTTCTTTGGATCTACAATTCACACAGCCCCGTCTGTATGGCGACTAGTGCCTAATTTTGTTGCTACTCAAAGTGCTGCAGTATTTTTTTTGTTGTATCCCACACCTTATCGCCAGTATTATCCAAGTCGCTGTCCATCAAGGTAATTGGATCTAGTGACGGCTTAGTGGCTTTTGTCTTCTTACACAGTCATTCCTTTTCCTACTCCTAGTACTGCTTCACATAGAAGGGAGTGCTCTCATGCTAATCTCTGTTGCCCTTCTCTGACTGCTCTTCTTCCTTTGTTTGGGGTGAAGGAGATTTATGACTTGTTTTGGAGCCATGCTCTTCCTGCTCTTCTTGTTCCTTTGCGGCGTGCTATGCTTCTACCTGGGCCTTCTCCTTGGCCTCTTTCTTCCTCTTCTCAGCTAACAGCTAAACCTTCTATCTGGCTACTTGCTTTTTCTTCTTCTCTATAGACTTGCTAGTCCTAGTAGCCACATCACATGCGGAATGCTAGTCTCTTGGACAATTATTGATGACCTCTACAATAGCGTCATCCGTAGCTAGGTAGGGTAAGTCGTAGCATTTCTGCTTGGTGTCCTTTCACGCTCGGATGTAAACATGGTGGAAGTCTATTTTGAACTCCGCGTACCCTGAGAGTTGCTCAAACATGGTTGGTGACAAGCACAACTTCTAGTTGATGGCCATGGGAATACTCGCCTCCATCAGCAACTAAAAGACTTTGTTCTCTGTGACCTGCACAACATCTTTAGTGGCCCAGAGAGCTACAAACTTTGCTGCTTCTGGTAAATCCTTCTCCACAGGAGGAAACTGGTTATCCTTTGGAAAATCCCATGAGATGAACACAATTGAGAGAAACAACCACAAATAGTGAAAGGTCTTACTATTGTTCTATGCCTCTCTAGAATTTGTGAGGAACTCGCTACACCGGTAGCACACCCAATTGAACTGTATGCCCTCCACACACTGAGCTTCCAATGAAACCACTGGTGTTGACACCTTGTCCATTCGACACTTTCACATAAGTTTACAGCCAAAATTTGTGTGGCAATCTTGACTGTGGGGTCAGTCATGCTAGTAATTGAATACTCGTACAACTTTTTGACAAGTTTAAACTTGTCCTTCATCTACTCAGCAAGGTCGCGCTTGCTCGTCTTTCCATCAAACACCTTGGCTGGATTTAGTCCTAAATGGGGTAATAATGTGATTCGATGAATCAACATATCTGTGATAGAGATTGGCTCATTCAGCCATAAGCACCCGTCATGTACCAGGAACAACAATTGTTTAACGACAATGAAGTTGATATTTGACCGATGATAGTGCGGCACCCATAATAGGTTCAACAAATTTGACTTTTTGACTCTATGAATCCATTCCACCAGCTCCAACGTGGTGAAACCGGACTCCTTCTAGAAAACCCTATGCATGAATGTGTTAGTATCAAGGTGGGGGAACCACTCATGGACTGCCAAATCCCAGTCTTCAAGCTTCAAGTGCTGGACCCATGCCAAGCGTGAACCTTCAAAGGTGATGTTCTCCGGCAATAGGGGTGTGGTGAGGGAGAAGTGTCTAGCATTTGGGTCCTTAGGGACCTTCACCTTGCCCTTGCGTGGAGGGATATAATTCGATAGCTTAGAAATAGGGTCCAACCCCTCAATGTCGATATCTTTCACACCCTCCTCAACCTCTAGATCAACCACCTTCCCCTTCTCCTTTACGATTGACTTTTCCTTCTGTTGGGCCTGGGTAGCTACATGTTTCCTTGGTGACTCATGCACCGACATTAGTGTTTTTTATTTATCCTTCTTCGGCTTGGGGACTTGTCTTGTCGGCATAGGCTTCGACCTAGGCGACCTCATTGCCGTAGGCACTGTTGCTCAAACCTCCATACTCACAACCTCTGGAGCATCTCCCTCAGAGGTGATAGCTACCCCAATACTAGCAGTTTTTGTGGGACCTAGTCCTAACATAATGTTGTGGATAAGCTTTTTCTTTGACTCAGGATAGTGGTCAAACATGGGGCTTGTGAGAAAATCCTCAAAGAACACATGATTCATGCACAAAAGACAACACAACTTAGAAATTCTCAAAATAAAAAGTGTTTCTCACTAGATGGCCATGCATATTTTATAGGTGAATTCGAATTCAAATTCAACCATTCCCCACAAAATCTGTCCATAAATGTGAGATTGGTGGAAAATTTCCAAATATTTCATTCTTAAATTCAACCTTAAATGCCTTAAATGCTCCCCCCCCACTCCTTTTAACAGTCTCCTAGCAGTCAAATCATGAAGAGTGATGACAATGGTCACTTTATGGCTGCACAGCGCGGTCTTCACCCCTATAGCGCAACTCCCTTCAGCTTCTTCTGTGACACCCTCCTAATTCGCACAGACCTCTTATCGTGTATCTCTAAAACTCGAGTGATGTATTTTATAGTCCCGCGCCTCCTTGTAGTTGGTTGGAGCGTTAAGATGGTGCTACCATCTTGTAGTCACTGGGCTGGATCCGCATTGTATGGATTCAATCAGCTTCCATTTATCTTTCCTAGAAATGGATTTCCATTCAATTTCACAAGCTGAACTGCTCCATCATCAGTAATATCTTCGATCACACATGGCCGTAGCCAGTGCATCTGAATTTTTCCTGGAAACTTATCAAACTTAATGTCATATAATAAAACTAAATCATTTACCTTGAAGGTGCACAGTTTGATGTGCTGATTGTGCTAGGATTTTTCGTGTTTCTTTTTAACCTATTGATGGAATCAAGCCAAAAATCTATCTTTGGGCAATAGAACTTGGTCAACACATATTTAAATAAGAACTTCACTACTATTTCACATGTACAGTCCTTCATGGGTTGTGCCTCCGCCCATCTTGTTAAATACTCGGTCACGGTGATGATATACTGCGCACTCGTCTTCTTTCCTGGAGGTTGGATTGGTCCTATAAAATCAATCGCCCAATGCTGAAATGGTTGTAATGATACCCGCGGATTCAAAGGCAGCTCATCCCTCTGTGATGGCCTGCCAGTTCACTGACATGCATCACACACCCTACAGTATGCTTTGGAATCCTTATGCAATGCCGGCCACCACAACCCAACGCATAAAATCTTCTGCGTTGTTGCTTTTCTTGCATAATGGCCTCCCACAGCTCCTCCATGAGCTTCAACAAGGATACTATTCCATTGAAAATTAGACACATAATGTCGCAATATTTCATCTGTCCCATATTATACAAATGGCCTGCAATAACAGAAAATCTACTGCATGCACCACTAATTCCTTCTTTTGCTCACTAGTTTATCCCTCAGAGCCATTCTTGTAGTCAGGAAGTGGATAATTTTTGCAAAGTGATTGTTTGCTACACGCACCACAAAGAGTTACATGTGAGGAATCCCCTCCTCTAAATTGGTAGGATCATCCCCTGTTTCAGTTTTCGACAGATGATTTGGCCCTGAATTCAATCACCCTCACTTCAAAATTACTTCAAAATCATACTCCTGAAACAACAACAACCATCTGCATATTCCCCCCCCCCCCCCCCAACACTACCTTGTTGACTAGGTACTTTAATGCATAATGGTCTGTATACATATTAAAGTGTCTGCCTAGTAGGTAATGTCTAAAATTTTGGAGCATGTACACCATAGCCAACCCTTCGCGCTCTCTCTTTGAATAATTATTTTTAGCCTTAGACATCTTCCTGCTTGCAAATGCTATCAAGTGATCCAATTCTCCTTCAGTGGCCTCTGTCAGTACTTCTCCTAGCACAATGCATGACACATCCACATGCACATGAAACTCCTTCTTCAAATATAGGAAGACTAGGATCAACGCGGTGACCATTTTCTCCTTCAATACATCGAGACTCCACTGAGATTCTTCATCCCAACTGAATGTAGCATCTTTCTTTAGTAGTTTTTCCATCGGGGTAGTAATTTATGCATAACTCTTGATGAACTTTCAATATTATCTAGTATGACCCAGTGTTGTGCTCAACTTTTTAACACTCCTCGGTGCCTCCAAATTAATTATAACCTCAATATTAGTAGGGTCTACCATTAATCCTTGTCTGCATACTACATGACCCAGCAAGATTCTGAAAGGGATGCAAAATAAACATTTCTTCAAGTTCAACACGATTTGATACCTTCAACACGTATCCAACATCAAGCGCAAACTAGCTACCTGGTGCTTTACCACTCGAAACATAGTCCAATCATCAAAGTATACCTCCAAAAATTTGTAAATGAACTCTTTGAATGCCATGATCACTATGCGCGAGAAGATTTCTGACAAATTTTTGAGCCCAAAAGGCATTACTATATACTAAAATCATCCCCACTTAGTCACGAAGGTAGCCTTACTCCTGTATTCTTGTGTGATCTCTATCTGATGGTATCTAGAGAACCCATCTGTGAATGAATAGGTCTCCTACCCACCAACATTATCCAACACTTCATCTGTGAATGGAGTTGGGAAAGGATCATGAACACAAGCATCATTCAACTTTCTAAGATCTATGTAAATCCTTATTTCATCCTTCTACTTCTTTTCCTAAACTACCATTGGACTCACCCAATCAGATTCCTCCACTGGCTCAATAATACCTGCTGCCAACTTCTTGTCCAACTCCAAGCAGACCTTTTGCTTATACATAGGATTAAGGCGATATGGCCTCTGCTTCGTAGGCTTCACGTCTGGTTTCAAAGTTATTTTTATCACTCCCAAATCACCTATGATGCCTTTTAAGTCTAAAAACTTTGTGGGAAATAAATCTTGGTATTCACGAAGCAACTCAGCAATCTTATCCACCATAGTATCATCCCAGTAGTCTCCTATCTTTGCAAATTTTGGCTTCACCTCTGTGCCAATGTTCACTTGTCTGGTTTTCAGTGGCGCGGTGCTATTTGGATTCTCTATCTGTGGTCCCTCGAATTCACGGTGACCTTCTACCTCTAGGATATCAATGTTTATTGAATCCTTGTCTTGTTCTTCATCAATCACACTGTAGCATTCTAGCACATGGCACAACTAGGTGGTCCAACATGGTTGAATGAAATCCAAGGGATCCTGTGGGATTCTAAAGATTGCTGCCTTGACCTCCTGCAACACTTCATTAATGCATTTGAATCCATCTTCAAAGCTGAATGTCATTAATAATCCCTGTCTCAAAATATCCCACTCATAAGTGCCATGGAAGAGCTCTGTTTCTAGGTACCAATTCATTGCTATTACATCCAAAGTGTGATAGAACAAATGTACCCACTCTAGTTGCGGGTCTGCTCCATAAGCGTCAGTCAATTTTTCTAAGTGATTGCACAGATCACTCCTCCCATCATATTTCTTTATCAGTCGCACTTTTGGGTGACCAAACTGCAACCTCATCATTCTTTTGTATTCATGCCATCCATCAAAACTATCTTTGTGCGTACCCCACCATCTTGCGAGCGTAGCACGCAGTGCCAAATCTAGTGCTTGGAAGCGATCCTTCTCAGTCACTTCCCTTTCAAATGTATCCAAAAATTTATCTATGTTAGTTAGACCATAATAATAAGGCAAACTCCTTACCTCCGATGGTACACAACGCAACGATTTAGTCATCATGTTACAACATAGCGTAGATACTTCATGCAACCTATTCTGCCAGTGTTCCAACTCCTCATCTAAATCTAATGTATAGGAACTTTCGTGGTCCCATGCAATGTGGCCATCTGTTCTCGGATTCACACAATCTTAGTCTCGCACTGTGTTTTTTAGATCTAGTCCAAATCATTATCACTTTCATAGTCGCGGACCGGTTCAGTATAGTGCAGTCCTTCTGCAAGGTCCAAAGATACTACTATGTGGAGTGATTTCCTCTCAAATGAAATTGTCTGCTTCTTCAGATTCATCACCCAATTCATGTCAATAGCCCAATCGATCCCAAGGAGCGCAGGGTGTGGATTACTGTCATTGAAAATCTATATCACTTTGAAATCAACAAATGCACTCACACCTTCAATATATACTGTCACTCCTTACAATCTTCCCATGGGGATAATCTTCTATTGATTTTCCATCCTTAATTGGATTGGATACCACTACAACATAGGTCTCCCCATTCTTTCCCATGTCTATTGAGGCAAAACATTCACATCCGACCGTAAATGCAAAATAACTTGTATTTGCACCGTGAACCTCATTTCACGCCTTGTTCTTGCCTTATGCTTACCAATTTTTTTGACTACACACGGGCCTTCAGGAGCATTTTCTTTTTTGGCACACTTATTTATTAATTATTGTAATCCTTTCATGGCCTTAGTGTCGCATAGTAGCTCCATACAGGTCTCCAAGGATGTAGTAAGCATGGAGGAGTCCATTTCTTAAAACAATTTATCCTAGCTTCCTGAGATAGAAGCCTTAGCAAAGCTTTTCTTTGCTTCCATGAAGATTTCTTTCACACGCTTTAAATCAAACACAACCACCTTTTCTAGAGCCTTGTAGAACCATTCACTCTCTTTGGGTTGTTTTCCCTTATCCTCGCTAGTCATCATTCCACTTCATAGCACAATATTCACATTGGGATCCAGTTCGTAGGGTTTATCCTTCATCTTCTACAGATTCTCGATAGGCTGCTGAGGTTGCGTCCCCTTTTCCCACATCTTAGTTATTATACAAGGAAGTCCTCTATTGCATGATCAAGCTGGGTACAGTATTTACACGACATGCATGTTGGGCTCATACATTCCCGTAAATAGTGTCTTGGCACTCCACAATTGTACCAAATAACTTGCCCTCATCCTCTTGCAGGTCCTCCTCCTCATCTTTACCCGTGATATCCTCCACATGCTCCCCCGTGCCTTGATCCAGAGGCCGAGTCTCTGTCTTTATTCAATACATGGGAATTCTCTCCATTATTAACTCATAGCTATGGAAGTTACGCTCATCACACCCCACCGATTTATTGAAGTTGCAGAAGAGTTGTTGTGGTGTATGTACAAATTTCTGCAGCAAGTGGAAATTTCTTGTTACATGTTTCCTAGCTACCTGACATATAGCACACCACAGTGCAAGCCCTGTACTTGGCCTTGCTTGAGCTTCTATCTGTAGAGGCATCGACCCTCCTCCTGCCACATAATTCAAAAAGATAGGGAAATGATCTTTAGCATGCCCTTGACTCTTACATTTTAGACACCAAACTTCTTTGTGCACCTCTGGCCAAGCTGCTCTATCTTTTTTCAAACTTTGGAACTCTAGGTAAAGATTCTACAACCCTGCATGAATCTGCTAAACTCCCAAAGGAGCATCTTGAATCAGTGTCTCATGCAATATCATCACAATCTCCAGGGCTTCCACCTAGGTCCCTATTTTTTGCTGTGATAAAGTAACCCTTAGATGAGGCAAGAGCAAAGCTTCAAACCATTCGTAGTGTTTTCCATCCATAAGATTCATGTTGGCTTCATGGATTTGGAATTTCAATCTCTGATCTAGCCCCCTGGGTGTTTCACCAATTCTCATCATGATTTCCTTGAATCCAACGATTATTTGCGATTCAGATTTGGGCCTACTGAAATCCTTATTCATCACAGTCTGAATATCTGCTAACACATCTGTCGGGTTATTAGTACAATACTTAATCTACCATGTTAGTGTGCGATCTTGTAGAGCAGTAACCAACATTTCTTTCTTCATCTGATCATCTGTAATATTCTGGGTTGTCCACATGGCATTCACAACGAACAAAAACTAGTCTGGGTCATCATTTACCAAGGCCTTGAAAATGGGAAACTTCACTGTATTCGCCATATTGAACAGTGGCAGAGGTGGTGGCGATGTGGGCGAAGGTGTATGCTATGTAGGTGAAGATGGAGGTGGTTTAGGCAAATGGAGTATTTGTAGGAACCCTTGCCTTATTAACTAGAAAATGCTCTACAGTGAAGTCTACATTTCTCCTTCGTTATCACTCAGAAGAGGCTTAATCAACAGGCTATATTAAGGGCATGTTCTCCCTCTATCCCTGAATAACTTTCTGCTTCGCGTAACTCCAAACATCAAGGTAATGGCATAATCCGCTTTTCACACAAGAGCATTTTAATCCAAGTATTCAAAGACCTAAAATACTTATGTCATGGTCCCTTGAAGAAGTGTCGCTCTACTTCGTTGTAGCTGACCGAGGTATAAACTGTGAATTCTGTCACAAATCCTCCTATGATACGATCAAACCAGTGATCGAAAACATGCACGATCTTATCTTCAGAGGCTCCCAATCTTTGTACTAACTCCCAAGTCCACATTATTGGACTGTCAAGCCTCCACCTTCCTTGGTTGTTTGCCAATTTAATGATCCACTCATATAGTTCAACTAGAAGGAATAGAAGAAAATTTTGTATATCTCTGTGTACAGATACCTGTCCAACCACTGTTCTTTCGTCAATCATGGATTTCAGTTTTCTTGTGCCACAAATTCATGGATCTTCCTATCCAACCACTCCTAAATTTATTTCTTTTTTGGATTCCAGTGATGTGACATCACTGGTGAGCTCCAGTATTGTGGCAATAATGCTACAACTCCTGGGGCTTCTTGTCTCTCATTTTATCAACCCAGTTGTTCGTACAAACTTGGAAGCGACGGTGCTATATGCACAAGTACTAGCTCTTGTCGCAACTGTCACTTGGTCAGCTGGCACAAGTCTGCTAGGGCTCAAGCCAACTTCTATGGCTCACAGAAGAAGCTCTATTAATGATGGATGAAAGCTAGCTCAAAGAAGACTAGTCTACTTGACAAAAATGAACTAGAAGTAAATCAAAGCATGTAAACCTAGGAAACCCTAATTTAACTAGTCTAACCTCTATAATGCAATGAAGATGAGTGAAACTTCTACCAATTCTGCTACTACCTCTAATAAGTGGAAATGCATGGATCTAAACTACTTGCATCAGCAAAGACATGTTTTTGTACTTTTCATTAAGTAGGTGAAATGATTGTGATTTTGTGCTTATTAGGGTTTGGTTGTGTAGATTGGATGGAGAAGGAAGGAAAGCGTGGGACAGGTTG
>APFE030922103.1:0-57823 GCA_000404065.3 Pinus taeda
AATAAACAATTTGAATAAATAAATAAATTACTAACCATTGGAATTATTTTATTTATTTATAAAATTGTTTTACCTAATTTGACTTATTTCCGGAAATAATAATAATAAAAAGAGTAAGAATATTAAAATAATTTGACCGGGGTCCTAAGGTCAAAATTAGCTGTTATGAATTTAGCCGTTGGAGTCTCTGCTCAAACTATTTAACATGCTAAGCTGAGTTTTTTCCGGAGAAAAAAATCAAAAACTTTTTATTAAGAGTATAAAAAGTTTTACATTTTTCAGATAAACGTCATCGAACCACTAGAAAGCGGTATCCAGCTGATAGGACTATTCCCAATTCAAGAACTGGGGGCATAAAGGAGAGGGACCCATAGTCGACCTGCTCATAGCAACACAAAGAAAACGCAGCCCGAGGACCTGATCTGCTGCTAGAAACAAATAAAATCTGTCCTGGTTTACAAGAACCGCAATAAAACAATATACATGATCCTTTTAAACAGTCTTTGAGGCCTCCTTTGGAGAAGGAAAACAACCACGAATATATGAGAGCATTTTACTGTTGAAATAGATACAGGAAAAAAGGAAAATATATAGCTTCAGCAAACTGTGAGACAACTAGATATTCGCAGCCCTCCTGTAAACGAAAACAAAGAAGAGGATGTTCTTATAACATATACGTGCTGCAACTGGAAAAAATATAGCCACTGCTCAGGAAAAGAAACCATGTCTCATAAAAAACTGTCGGAAAAATGAAGATGGAAAAAACATCAAAGAGGCGGAGCAAAAGGAGGCAGCTGCAAGGTGGATATCTGCCCCTGACTTGATTCTTCTATAGCCCAACTGCCCATAGCTTGCTGTAGGCCAGTTTTAGAAAGTTGGTCTGCTGATGTATTGTGTTCCCTATAAATATGGCAGATAGAGCAATTGTTAAAATGAGATTTTAGAGATACAATATCATCTAAGATGATCTTCAGAATCTGGTTTTGACACATGGAATTGCCATTAACCCATTTGACAACATTCATGGAGTCTCCAAAAATTTGTATTGACAAGATATTCTTTTTTAAAGCCCAGCACATGAGAAGACGTAAAGTAGACATTTCGGCAAAGTTGTTTGATCCTTGACCCAGACTCATTGAAGCTTTTAAAGACTGATCATGGTTTAAATGAATACATATTCTAGCACCTGCCCTGTTATCTTGGGATGCCCCGTCGAAGAAAGCCCATGGAGAACCTTCCTTAATAGCTGGAGGATTGTTTCGATTTTGAGCACTTTTTGATTCAGGAGGAGGGATGGATGAGTATATAGCTACACAGTTTGATGCAATTGATGATGTGGATATGGCCTTATCTTGAAAAATGCTATTATTCCTAGCAAGCCATAAGCCCCAGAAGAAAATAGGGGGAAGGTTCCTAAGGTTTCCATCTGGGTGATTATTCCACCAATTTTTCGAGGCATCTTCAAATGTAGCAGATCCCCATTAGACTTTTAATTTTAACAGATCTGTTATCTCTCCCCAGATTTTTAAGGAAACAACATAGGATATGAAAAGATGGTTTATTGATTCCTCATTCACCTTACAAAGAGGACATCTCCCAGGCCCTATGAAGAATCTGGACTGAAGAATGTCCCAGGTTGGGATTTTCCTCTTTAACATACACCATAAAAAGATCCTGGATTTCATAGGACATTTGAGTTGCCACAAATGTTTCGACCACCACTCCGGGGCAGACCATCCTTTCTTCTCCACGAGGAAAGAGTAACCATCTTTTGGAGAATAAACTCCTGTTTTTCCATGAGCCCACATCAGATTGTCATGATCATTATTTAATCTAACATGGGAACGATGGAGTTCGTCGACATACGAGGACCATTCAGGGTGCCATCTGATATTTAAACCAAGGTCCTCTGCACTTTTCCATGCCTGTCCCCAGATGTTTGACTGACCCATTTTCTCCACTTGATTTAGTGTGAAGATACCTCTGCTACCCAAATGTCTCAAGAGACCAGGGGAGAGGGAAAAAGATTCATTACATCCAACCCAAGGATCCCTACCAATTCTTACATTTTTCCCATCGCCCACTTTCCAAGCCAGACCCTGTTCTATCACTGAGAAAGCTTCAGTTGTAGCCTTCCAGATGACTGAGGACTGTTTCGTCTTCTTCTCCTGACTTCAGATCCAATCTTCCAGTGGAGTTGGATCAATGTATTTTCTTTTGATCACCCGGGTCCAAAGGTTTTCCATCGAGATAAGTCTCCATCCAGATTTAGCAGCCAATGAGAGGCTGAATTCTGGGAGTCTCTTGATACCCCATCCTCCCCACTCCTTTGGTCTAGCAATCTTGTCCCATGCCACCCAAGGGAGAACTGATTTTTCATTAGAGCCAGCCCATAAAAATCTGCAACAAAGCCTTCTGATCTTCTCCAATATGCCCTTGGGGATCCATGTAAGAGCAGCCCAATAAACAGGAATGACCAATAAAACAGATTTAAGAAGGGTCGTTCTTCCTGCTCTCGATAGCCATCTAAAATTCCAATGGGATATTCCTGCTTCAATCTTAGCTATGAGCCAGTTCCAGTCCTCTTTTTTGTATGCATCCGGTTTTAGCCAGAAGCCCAGGTATTTAAAAGGAGAGGCCAAGGGCTGTAAATGGAAGGGGAAAAGGTTGGACATTGAATTGCATTCTCTCCTGTTATATCCTACAACACATACTTGTGATTTTCCATAGTTTATCTGCATACCTATAGCTTTCATAAATAGATCAATAATATTTTTATATTCCTTTAGTTCGTCATAAGATCCATTAGAGAAAATCAGAATATCATCAACAAAGAGCAGGTGGGAGATGAAGAGGTTTATAGCCACCTCAATACCTTTGATCTTGTCCGTCCTTCTGGCTTGGTGGATCAGTCTACTAAGCCCTTCTGCCACTAGCAGGAAAAGGAGAGGGGATAAGGGGAAACCTTGTCTGAGACCTCTATGGCTTTTGAAGAAAGGGGATGCCGCTCCATTGATCAGCATAGCAAAACTAACATTTGTAATACATCCCATGATCCAGCTGATGAAAGAGTAGTTAAAACCCAAATGAGTGAGCAGCAATCTGATATATAGCCAGTTGATACGGTCACAAGCCTTAGAAAGGTCTATTTTAAGGACCACCCCTTTCTTCTTCTTCTGTTTAATGCTGTGAAGGACCTCTTGGGTGACACCGATCGCCTCATGAATTTGCCTGCTGTCCAAGAATCCAAATTGTTCCATTGAGATGTTCCTGGACAGAATAGGAACAAGTCTGGTTGCTATCACTTTGGCAATGATTTTGTAGATGCAGTTACATAGAGATATGTGTCTAAAGTCTTCAAAGGTCTCTGGTTCGTCTTTTTTAGGAATTAGAGCGATGAAATTTGAATTAAAAGGTTTATATATTTCCCCTTTCAACCTCGATTCCTCCACTACTTCAGTGATTTCAGACCCAATCAGATCAAAAGAATGGAGGAAAAGTTCAATAGTCCATCCATCCGGACCAGGGCTTTTGTCCTTTCCCATGCTTTTCATTTCTGCCTCAACCTCCTCCTTGAATACAGGGCTTGACAGTTCGGTTGCTTCATCCTCCTCCAGGAAGCTAGGAAAACATTGAGCTGTCCTCATGACCTCGACTATTGTTGCCTCTCCTGAATCAGAAAAGATTCTTTGGAAGTGCCTCTGACCCAATCCCGAAAGATCTGAGAAGGTTTTTACCACCCTACCTTCCTCATCTTTTAGGCTCCAAATTCTATTAACAAATTTCCTCCTTTTTGCATAGTTATGGAAAAAGCTTGTATTTTCATCTCCTGATTTTAGCCATATTCCTCTACTCTTCAGTCTCCATTCCTCTTCCTTTGCTAGGAGAATATGATTTTGGGCTTTTTCCAGAGAGAGGATTCGGTCCTTTGAGGCCTGTGTGGAGTATCCATCTGCACCAATGCTTTCCAATGACTTCAATTCCTCCCTGATTTTTATCAGATCTTCATTTTGCTTTTTCTGCCTTTCTTTTGCCCAGGAGATGGTTGCTTTCTTTAATCTCTTCAGATTTTCCATAAATAAGAAACTCTTGCTATCATTGGTATTTTTGTCAGGATGGATCCATGTGGATTTAAAAAGATTGATGAAAGATGATTCTTGCAGCCAGGAGGAGTTAAATTTAAATGGTGCAGGAGGCTTTGGGGGGGGGGAAAGAGAGATCCAAAAAAATAGGGAAATGATCAGAGTTCCTGATATCGTCAAACCATTGACGCAAAAGAGGCACTCTTGAGATAAGACCCTCAGAAATCAGAAACCGATCCAACCTTTTTGCAATCCTATCCTCCCCGGTTCGTCTGTTTCTCCATGTAGGCTTTAAATTTATCGGGGATGGATCGATGAGTTTATTATCTGTAAGAGCTTGAAAGAAGAAGTCCGACAGGGGGTCCTCCCTGGCCGAGGGACCCCATGCCTCCACTCTGCCCAATGAAAAATTAAGGTCCCCACCCACAACCATCAAAGGAGCTTTCATCAAAGATTTTGACAACAAGTCTGTCCAGAAATGTTCC
Source organism: Pinus taeda (assembly GCA_000404065.3). Taxonomy (NCBI): domain Eukaryota; kingdom Viridiplantae; phylum Streptophyta; class Pinopsida; order Pinales; family Pinaceae; genus Pinus; species Pinus taeda. The sequence goes on from APFE030922103.1 coordinate 4,568, forward strand.
CTCCCTTGACATGGGCCATAAATATTAACAATCTGAAAGGATGTAGGAAAATCTGGGCAGACTACTTCCATACCCATAACATTCTTTAATCCCCACATGTTTATACATTTTAATTTTCCTTCTCTATAGCCAATGGCAAGGCCCCCCGAGTGGCCAGAAGAATCAATAGCAGAAAAGGTCCAACCTGGCAGAAGTGTCTTCAACATTGATTCCACCTCTTGACCTTTCCCCAAAGTTTCTTGGAGGAAAAGGATGTCTGATTTTGAATTTTGAAGCCATTCCCTTAAAGCCAGTTTCTTGGGCTTGCTGGCTAAGCCCCTATAATTCCAAGAAGAAAAGATCATTTTTTAACATGATCGGGGGTCTGTACAGCTCTAAGGACCCCAAGAATAGAGAATTGCTTCCCATCCGCCACATCGATTTTTGCTTTTATCTTTGCTTTTGAAAGGTCTGATTTTCTGCCCCGCTTGCCCTTGATCATTCCAATAGTGGACAACTGACCAAGGCCACCAAGAGCCCCATCCTGCTCGGGTTTGATCCACATAGATTTGAGGTTATAGGGGCAAGGAGCGCATTGAGGCGATGGGGTGAGAGGAGGCCAGTTTTTATCACATTTTAAATTGAATAAACTCGAATCCGTAGAAGGTGGATCTATATCAGGGGCAAGCACTGGTGGGACCTCATCCACAGATTGTTTTACAGAATGAACTACAGAAGCTGATTGTATATCATGCATGGGAATATCTGAGTTAACATGATTTCGGGAAGACAAGATGGGAATATTCGAACACTTACCCGTGTCCGTCTCGCGAGGTGAAATTGGATCAATCGAAGAGTACCGGGCGTCTTCCTTCCCTTCAACAGCTGGTTGGGGTTCTTTAGCATGTGCTCCCTCGGAGTTCTGTAACCCCACAGAAAAATCCCCATCTCTTGGTTCACTGGACTCCATTCTGGCCTCGGACGGAGACGCCAGGCCATTCTTTTTCTGAGATGTCTGTGCTCCCACGGCGTTCTGAACCCCCACAGAAAAAACCCCATCTCGTGGATCGCCGGATTCCATTCCTGCCTCGAACGGAGATGGCGAGCCATTCTTTTCCTGAGATGTCTGAGCACGGGAATTTCTTGAAGTTCTCTGAGCAGTAGTCCTTCTGAATCGCCTCTGTCTTCTAAGCAATGGGCACTCCTTTGCAAGGTGGCCATAAACATGACAAATATGACAACAGAATGGCAATTTTTCGTAATCTAAAACTTGTTCATAGATATAGTCCTTATACTGAAGAGTTATCGCTTTCGCCAAACCCTTACCCAGATCAACATTTGCCAAGATGCGAGTCGTTGCCTTGATCTTTGTCTCCCTGAAAGACAAATCCACCTCCAAGAAAGTTCCCAGTCTATTCCCAATGGATTTGAAAACAGCCTCTGTCCATAGAAAAAAAGGAAGGCCCGGCGCCTGAACCCAAACTAGGAAAACTTCAGTGCTTTCCTTAATAGCATCAAAGAGAGGGGTCCAGCGTTTCATCAGGACTGGAATGTTCCCAATGTACCAATTTTTCTCCAGGACCCAGTCAGCCGCTTCCTTTTCTTCAAATCTGAACATAAACCAGCCTTTAACAAGGCATTGAGCCTCAAAACGTAAAGGATTATCCTTAATGAAGCGTTCTTCTCCCCATGTCTGAAGAACCTCTGGAGAGAACTTCTTTCTCCTTGCCTGGCCAACAATAGTGCAGTCTGCAACTGCAAGGGTTTCCTCAATTGATACTTCCATTCCTAATACAAGATTTCCCCCCAGATCTTGTGTCCCTATCGGCTTTTGAGACTTCCTCTTCTCTTCTTTCTTTCTTGGAACCTCTTCAAAACCCCCGCACTCCTCAGGGATATACGGCCAAGCTATATCACTGTGAGGCGAAACCACAGTGTGTGTTTCCACAGGCTGAGACTGCAGACGATGAGAAGAAGCTCCAACATGGACTTCAGAAGAGCTAATGCCACTGAAAGGGGCTCCGGGCGCGTCCAAGACACCATCCTTTGGGCCATGGGTCCCCTGGCATCCCCCAGAAAGAGGGATTTCAAGATTTCGAAGTCTTGTTGACAATGAAACCCTTGATAGTGGTGGAAAACCCCCGGAGGATATATCCTTGCCGAGACTAGGCGCGTGATCCAGGGGTTCGGTGTTTTCTAAGCCTATAGAAGGAGGGAACCAACTAACGGCGGACTTACCCTTATACGCCGAAGATGAAGCACCAGTTACTAGTCCTTCCGCCGCATCTCCCTCCGAATTTCTGCCAAAATCCCCCTGAATAGGAGCCGAAACATCCACAGAAACCTCTGACCCGCCATGATGTAAAAAAGGAGGAAAATCCACCAGTGGGGGGTAAACCGTTTCAGCAAGTTTTTTGACACCAAAAAACTGTTCCACGTTTTTAGCAGATGTGTCTTTGCCCCACATTGACAAGATATCTTCCAGAGCCGGGTCTAAGTCCACCAGTTCCTCTGGATTAACCATGGTTAGGGTAATACAAAAGGAAAAAAAAACGACAATAGTGACAGCAAGGATGACCAAGGATGCCCTATTCCACGAGACTGAAACCGCAATCCAATATCGTGAATAGTAAAAAAACCCTGAGAGTAACCGCGGCTGAAAAATAGGGAAAAAAGAAAAAGCCTAACAGAACTCGATGACCCAACACAAATAACCTCCAGCTGTCCTTCTAGACCGGTTGAAAGGAAACCACGGGGGCCTGAACCTGAACGCTGGAGCTCTGCTCTGTGCTTAACCATGACCTGTGCGGGGTTCCTCCCGATACCCGTGCTGCCAAACCCTAACCAGACCCATCCCCTCTCCCTCCAATCATGCTAAGCTAAGTTTGTTTCTTCAACTTGTCCTGATGATGAACCACACTGGCTGGTTCGAAACACGTCGACAAAATTATCTCTATGTGATTTTCGCCGAAGATTCTTCTCTAAATTGATATGGATCACAGAAGCCTAAATTCAATAATATGTCTCACAATATTCAATTAAATCCTATTCTAGCTTCTCTCATTAAAATTGCTCAAAACTCTTAATAATTACATTAATTCAATACTTAGGAAACCAACTTCCTTGAAACAAAAGACCCCCTATGTCTACTAAAATACAATGATAATGTTGAGTTGAACGCTCTTGCATGAGGTTCTCATGAGGTTGAGTCATGAACTGACTCAAAACACTCACTGCATAAGCTAGATTTGGTCTCGTTGTAGTCAAATAGCTAAGACTACCAACCAACTGTCTATACAATGTTGCATATGCATATTTCGAACCATCATTCACTTGAAGTTTAATGTTCTATTGTAAAGGCACAAATGCAGCCTTGCACTCATCCATTTTAAATTTAGTCAACAAAATCTTAGCATATTTACCCTGGGACAAGAAATTTTGGTTTGAATCTCTCCAAACTTCCAGACCCAAACAATAATGCATTTCTCCAAGGTCCTTCATCTCAAATTTCTGTGATAACTGCTCCTTGATTTCTTCAATGAGTTTGTCTGCGTTCCCTATCATGATCAGATCATCTACATATAAAGAAATCACACTATCTGCCCCTCATCATTAAGCACAATATACAAATTAGGGTCATTTTTGCTCCGTTTATTACCATGCATGAGGAAAAATGAATCAATTTTGTCGTACCAAGATCTAGGAGCCTATTTTAAACCATATAAAGCTTTCTTTAGTCTACAGAATAAATGCTCTTCTCCCTTCTTACCAATCATGAGTGCACAATCCCTATACTAAGCTGGTAACTATTTCAGCCTGCTAGATCTCCTAAGTGGTGGGGTGTCAACTATTATCCTCCATTCTTCTCTTCATGGACTGAACTCAATTTCCTCCTCTTTATCTTGTTGTTGTTGTTGTTGTTGTTGACTGATCCCTGTTTCAACATCCTCATTTTAAAGTAATGGTACATGCCATTCTTCATTATCTTGAACAAGATTTCCACCATCAACCTATTCATGGAATACTATGTCTCTAGTAACAAACACCTTGTGTGTAGAAGGATCAAACAATTTGTAAGCCTTATGCTCACTGCAGTATCCAATGAAGGTACATTTAATGGCCTTTGAATCTAAATTCTTCCTGTTTTCTTTAAGAACATGTGCAAAAGCTTTACAACCAAATACTCTAAGATGACTTACGAAAAACTTGAAGCCAAACAACACTTCAAAATGAGTTTTACAATCAAAACTTTTAGTGGGACTCCTATTCTTTAAATACACTGCAGTATTGACAACGTCTGCCCAAAACCATTAGTTAGATTCTTACCTTTCAACATACTACGAGCACACTCCACCAATGTTCTATTTTTCCTCTCAGCTACTCCATTTTGCTGAGGAGTGTAAGGTGTTGTAAACGGTTGATGTATCCCATGCTCTTTGAAGTATTTGATGAAATCCCCTTTCTTGAATTCTCTGCCTTGATCTGATCGAAGAATCCTCATGAACTTTCCTCTCTGCTTTTCAATAATGTTCCCGAACTGTTTGAAATACTCAAAGGCATGACTCTTCAGTCTAAGAAAACACAACCATGTGAATCTTGTACAATCATCAACAAAGATTAGAAAATAGTAGGCCCAAACTAACAATCTTGTCTACATAGGCCCAATAAATTAGTCTGTACAAGTTCGAGTGTATTGCTCTGTTTCCTATCTTTAATAGCGGGAAATTCATATCTATGTTGTTTACCGAATGCACATGCTTCACAATCAATATGAAACTTTTCCAAAACAGGAAGACCATCTACCATACCTTTGTTATACAACAGAAGAAGGTCACTGAAATTGATGTGCCCAAGTTGTTGATGCCACAAGTTTCCAGGAGACTTATCTGATGACATCAATGCTTGCGGTGGTGTACTCTTCAAATCCAGTTTGCAGAGTCCTCCTTTACAAACACCTGTAGCAATAGGTTTCATCTGGTCCAACAAGTCTTTAATGATACAATAAGATTTAAATAATTCTACCTTGAGATCCTGATCTGTAATCTTTGATACAGAAATCATGTTCCTCTTAAAACCAGGTACATACCACGTATCAGATATATTCTTGATGTTTCCATTAGGTAGAGTGATAAGGACATCTCCATGTCCCTTGATCTCATACCCTCTATCATCTTGAAGGTATACTTTTACTCTAGTGTCGGATTCTCTAAAATTTCTGAACCATTTCTTTTTACCTATCATATGTGAGGAGGCTCCAAAATCTACGAACCAAATATTTGATTCATCCTCCTCAGTGGCTAGTGCAGTTTTAGCCATAGATAATCTAACATCCTAGTTTTGATCTGCATCAGCCAGATGACCTGCATGTCTTCTCTACTTGTACCTCTCGCCATTTTCCTTTTTCTTATGGAAAAACTTAGCAATATAGCCTATCTTACCACAATAAAAACATTTAAGAGTAGAGTCATGTTTATGCGAGGTCATACCTTGTGGTGTCCTTTTTCATGATACATTGCCTTTCCTGTGATCAGCCATTGCTTTCTCCTTCAGTTTGAACTTGGTCATTAATGCAAGATCTGGATTTTGAGGTTTGAGAGACAATATCCTTTCCTCTTCTTGTATAAAAATCCCGGTAAGCTCTTCAAAGCGTAGAGGCTTTTCTCTTGCATTCAATCCCATTATAAGCATCTGATAATCATTTGTCATGCCATTCATGGTAATCATCACCAGATCATCATTCTCCATTATCTGAACGATATCAGTTAGTTTATCTTTAACCTCCTTTATCCGGGATATGAATGAACAAACAGACACATCCTCCTCCATCTTGATGGATATAATCTTCTTCCTGAGGTACAAAGTTTGACTGGTGTTCTTGATCTCATACATTTCTTTGAGAATCATCCATATATCATTTGTTGTCTTGCACTCTCGAATGTGAGGGATGATGCAATCTTTAACTAATAACTTTAGGAGAAACTTTTCCTTCATCTCCCTTTTCTACCAGTCTTGAATTGTTGTATTCAATCCACCAGTTGCAGTAGTCAGTTTGACCTCATCACCGGTTTCAATGCCATAGGCATTTTGTACCTCAAGTAGGGTCTGGAGCTTAAACTTCTAGTTGGTGTAATTGGAACCATCAAGCTTATTACTCTCATTGAGATAAGCTTCAACAATTTGATTATTCATTTTGGATGAACAAAAAAACTTCAATAACTTAAACAAACCTCTGATCTTAAAAAACGCCCTGATCATTGCGAATTTTCTTGAAAAAAAATGCCCCCCTTATATCAAATAATAATTCCTTCAAATAATGGAGAGCCCTTCAAATAAAGGAACTCCAAAATTTTTAATTAAACATTTGAAAAAAACTTCATTTAAAAAACCTTAATTATCTTAGCGATAATTATTCAAACTTTCTTGTTGCAAGGGACCACCACAACATATATTAAAAATGGCATATTACTTTAATTCAATGCAGGTTCACTAGATAGACGAGGATATTGTTCTCACGCCCTCTCACTAGCAATGAACATTCCATTCTCACGTCCTCTGCACGCCTCCACGGAATTCACGCTCACAGAATCTGTTGCCTTTAGATCACACCGAATCTAGCTAATGTTTCTTTCTTTGCTGTGATACAGAGAAAATCAGAAGGTTCACAGATCCACGCTAAATAAAAAAATAAGAGTATTTTAATCCAGGAGTAGTTCTTATAGGAAATCCAAAAGCACAACCCTTCTCACACAATTCTCCTCTACGCGGAGGCAGTAGTAGCACTCCATAGATTTTCTCAGATTGCACGGGCCTGGATCTTATTTCTACTACACAGATCTCACGCAGCCCTCCTCATAGCCTCCTCCACTCAGATGATAGAGCTCCAAAGGAACACACAATTTATGTTCTTTTCCTTGCCTTCGGGCCTGACACCTTCCACTGCAATGATGATAACTACTGCTCAATTTTCAGGTGCATGAAATTTGGGCGATCTCAACCTCACCGCACCACCAACTCCTCCTCAATGGCATGCATACACAACAGTCTAGCAAGACGTCCTGAAACACGTAACTCACCATAAAAAATATGTGCAACTATTTTTTTTCTGTTTCCATGACGATCAACCCTCTTATCCACTAGGGAGTTGTGAAGCTCTTCACAGATATTCAGCACGGAGTTGTGACGTTGCACCAAGTTTTTAAATTGAAGCCCGGGTGAAGTGCTACAATGTGATCGTTGCATTTTTCCACCCAAACTGCGCAACGATTTCACCTCAATCATACCCTTCACTCAGTATATAGGATCACCAGTCCTACAACTCTAATACCATGTTAAGAGTAGCACAGGGAAGACATGAAATGACAAACCAACACAAGAGGAGCTCATAGGTGCGGAACACCAGGAGCTACCTCAAGCAAAACACCACATAGGCTTCACGTTAATCTTCAATATTAAATAGATATAATTTGTTAGGGACATCAAATCATATCCCAGGAGAATAGGAATTAAATGACTATCGAAAGGAAAATCACAACTACCTAACTATAATCACATATTCTCCATTAATTCTAACAATCACTAAACAATATGATTATTTGCAGTGAAGAACCAAGTTGTGGAGGCAGGAGTATTTTATTTTAAATATGTTTTTGTATATTTAATAAATATTAAAATAGATTATTTAAATTAAATTTATCATATAGCATCTAGTTTTAAGTTCTAAATATTTTTTTTATATAAAATTTATAATTTTTCTCGCCTCTTCTTATTTTCGTTCATTTTTAGATATGAGTGATAAGGGTTTCTTTCTTTGCCGCATGGTATTTTGATTTATTTAATGTAATTATTTGTTATTGTATTTCTTCAACCTATTCTTTAGGAGCACCCCGAGCTTGAAAGTTATTCCCAAATTGTTCTTTATTCCAAATTTTGATGTAATTTTTGAGATATTTGAGTTTTTGCTAAAAGTACTTCATGTGAGAGCTTGTCTGCCATGTTGGACGTTCTCTGGGAAGGATAGGTTTAAGAGTCAAAACTCTCAAAATGAGAAGGTTGATTCATAAACAAAAGAGATCCTTTTCCATGATATTTTCATAAACAAGGAAGTGAGCTAGTTTCGAGGCAACTTTGTGGTTTCCTTTAGGACATCAATGGCCTCTTTGAACTAATTGTCCTCGATTCACAAACAAAAGAGATCCTTTTCCATGATACTTTCATAAAAAAGGAAGTGATCTAGTATGGAGGCAACTTTGTGGTTTCCTTTAGGACATCAATGACCTCTTTGAATCGGTTTTCCTCTTGATCTAGCCTTCGAATACCTCCCTTTTTCCTAGAGAGGGATTTTATCATACTAAAGCCTCCACCAATTTTGCTTATATTTCTACATCTAGGATAGTCTATTTTAGAGCACAAAGGGAGTTTTATATTTTGCTAGAAATATGTACTCCATATATGTTGGATATATGTCCCTCTCTGTTTGAGCCTAAAATTATAAAGTTGGTCATTAAAAATCTTATTTTTCCCAACAATCCATGAGGAAAACCTCTTTAGGATGCCAACATATATCTAGATCTCCTTCTTTACCATTGACATCAATGGCTAGGATTTGGGATCCTTTTCGACATTTGGAGATAATAGATGATACTCTTTCATGAGAACATTTTCTTTCCTAAATCATCACTATATTAGATTTATCTTAGCGAAGACATGTATTAAGAATCCTTTGCTTACATAAGCAATTTAGGTGTTTTATGTTCCATGAGATGATTTATGTTGAGTAGAAGAGGGAGTTGAGGTAGAGGCCTCATTCATTAGATTAATTCTACTCGATTGACCAAGAATTCACCTACTTCTTGCAAAGGGTTTCTTGTTTCTATACTTGCCTCCTTTCCTATCTTATTTTAAGGGTTTATGCTAGTCTTTGGGGTTTTGAATATTGACCCCAATATTGTTGGGAGAATGGTTGGAGTGTGCTCATTCTAAGCATAGCTTGGTCTTATATTTGAGGAGCAATTTCCTTAAGATCGAGACATAATGTTCTAGAATGGCCTTAGGATCCTTGTTCTTCTAGTTGGTCTCCATTGCTTGTATATTTAAAGAATCTAGTTCCATATCCTCACCTCCATTTGGAATATCTTGAGAGAATACCTTTATCATTGAGATCTCAGAGTTAGTAGGAATTATTGAGTCCTCTTGGTGTGATGTAATACTTGCCATAGTCACATCTAGTTTGTTAGGTCCCAGAATTTCCCTAATTTTTACCTATGAAAGCCCATCTCATCCTCAGTTTCACAACTTGAACAAAACCCTTATGTATGAATTTTTATCATTTTTTTAATATATCCATGATAAATTGGGTAAAGGTTGCTCATATTTAAAAGAAAGGTCAATATATTAATACTTTTATAGTTATGTGCTTTTATTCATGTTACCCTAGGATCTTTTGCCAATATTTGTCATTTACCATGATTTGAAGTGTATTTGGTATAGGTAGTAGTCAACCTCAAGATTCCTGCACTAGTCTAAGGTCGATTAATATACGAGTTTAGGGGGACCATTGGATGGAGAAGATTGGCTATCAATTATTTTGAGCTTTCAAGATAGGGTCTTCATGCAAAACAAGGAAGAAACGACATACTTCTCACTCGTGGCCTCCTGTAGAGCAGCAACAGTTTTGGTCTCCTCCTACTGAAGATATCCTGAGATAAAACAGAGCATGAGTGAACCAATATTGGTTGTTGGAGAAGTCTATTATTAGGGGTTTGTTTGTAATGACCTCAATTTTCTTCTGTGAGGATATGGCTTTAAGTGGCCAAGTATTTTCTATAAAAATGTATAACTATCGATTCATAGGAAGGCATAGGTTAGCGATACTGTTGGTTACTCTATATTCTTGTGTTAAAAGACTTGTATTGTCCAGATATCCTCTAGAGCTGGATCCTTCTATATCAGATGTATTAAGCAGAGACTTCTATCAATAAAAAGGAGCTTTAATGTTAGGTTCAAAAAATCTTGGAGTTTAATAATGTGAATGATTCCTTGCACCTTATAAGCTAATCTTTTTTTCTTTATAGGGAAATGGGTTGGTTGGCTAGGGCCAATGAACCAAGCTCATTTTCCCTCAGAAATCACATTGTGTGTATTTATTATGTTTACAATTTTGGTGTGATTTTTGCTCAATTATTAGCATATGAATTGTTATGAAACCTTGGTTAATTTTGATTCATATAAGGTGTTTCTTTTCTTGACAAGAGTGATATAAATCTAGATCTGGAAAGCTAGTGTGACTTTGTGATTTGAAGGATCATTATGATGATGTATTTTACCTTTGGGCCATTTTCTAATAGGGATTCAAACCCTTGGTGGTTAGGCTTGTGTTATTCCTTCGATATAAGAATTTTCAACAATGAAAATAAGGTTTTGAAGTTGAAATCATGATTGAGAAATCCTTGTCAACTCGAGATTTGATTTATACGTGTGCATTTTGATTATTTCTCATATTGAGAAGTTTGTTAATATATTGTGGGACCTGAGTAATTGAACCATAATCATAAGTCTATTGTAATCGTACTCTTCTTTCTCAAGCCTGGAACTATGGAAAATCTGTAAGGCTAGTTTGTTGGGAGTATTTTGTGTTCATGATCAATTGGTTTCATTCTATTTAAAAGGAGTTTGGATCTTAGCAAGACTTGATTAGAGATCTCGTTGCCTCATGCCTCTATGGTATAGGAACATAGTCCTTGGTGTAACTATTAAATATTAAATGAATCTAAGTCACAAATTGAGTCTTTATATTTAACTGCAAGACAAGGAATGTTGGATTAAGTTATTTCTTTGGATTGTAAAGTGAGTCAAGCAGTGTTGGATTGACTAAAGCATAGGTGGTTCCTTTCTTATTGTATGCACATGTGTGGAAAATCTCTTTAATGATAGTTCATTGTTGATTGGATTTTCTATCTTAGCAGGAGATTCAATTGAGAGTTTGAGAAGTTCTTTTATAAGTTCATTTGAAAGGAATAATAGTTTCTGAATTGAGCATATTTATTTGGTTTCTATCTTGAAAGCACCAGAATAGATGTTTTATTTCTTATGTTGTGTGGAAGTGATTGATGATTTAAAGTATTGCAGGAACTAGTTAATTGCAAAGATTGGTTCAGTACAGGAACAATTTAGTGTTCTGCATACCTCCTTTCTGAGTGTTTTTTGTTCTGAATCAATATTGATTCCTAAGTTTTTTTCAAGAATGGAATTTAATTTAAAGTATTTATTTCCATCCTAAAAGAAGCCTAGCATCCATAGTGATCTTGGTGTTGTTGTGTGAGTGGTGCAGGAATGTGATTAAGGGGTTTTTCATTGAGATTTTCATTCCACAATTTGGAAGGATTAATTGTTGGAGTAGAGATAAGATTTGCAATATCTGAGAGGTTCCTTTGACATATGTTGTGCTAGGCCTCAAAGTATTTGAGGCCTTGGTTTGACATGTAATTTTTGTGAATAAAAAAAAATTACAATTTTAACAACTAACATTTTGGTGTCATTGTCGAGGAGGTGTTGAAAGGAATTATGGTAAAATTCTGATTTGATTTTCTATAGTAGAGGTAAGGTATGCTTTTTTTATTTGCAATGTGCTTCTATTGGTTGGGGGAATTTTTTGGATTGTTTTAGGTACATTTATTGTCCAAAATGTAGAAAAATACACATTTTACGTGAATGTCGTGCAGATGTTAAAAGTTTCAATAGTTGCGTGATATGTGTAGGTAAGCATCGTATTAAGGAATTACCATCCATATGAGGATTGAAAGCAACATTCTAAGGGGAGAATTTGGTACTTGATCCATTGCACACTACGAGAGCATGAAAATCATGGCCACAGATAAACAAAGGCATGATCGCTGAACCTGCACCATTTTTTCCTAGTTATAATACACCACAATATTCTTCTCAAAACATGAACTATCCATAGTCTTGGCAACATGGCTATCCTTCTCAGTTTGGGCAGTCTTCTCCTCCTTCTTGGAAACAAGGATGGAGAGGACCACCACACTCTAATTTTTCTTATCTCATGCATATTTAGTCATATCCTACATCATATGCCCCTTATCCTATCGCACAACCCACAATACCAGTTACTCTACCTCATCAAACACAACCTATGCCACCACGATTTCAACCACCTCATTTGTCAACACATATTTTGCCCACCCCAAATAATAAAGTGTTACAAATGATTCACTCTATTGGAACACTCCCTTTCCCTATTTATCAGACCATGCCAATATAGGTCAATGACCTCCACATGAGATCAAGAAGGGTAATAAATTCAAAAAAAACAAAAACAAAAAAAAAACTCAAGTAATCATTGAGGAGAAAACTGAGGAGGAAAAACCTAGTATTTCAAACAATGATGCTAATTTACAACCTATTCCCATACACTCAAATTCCTTACCTTCTTCTTTGAACCAACCTCCCTTTCTAGAGAGGCTAGTTTTGGAGAAAGTTGACCCAACCCCTGAGTATGACCTCACTTCGGAGTTGAGAAACCTTTTGCATAAAGGTTCCTCTACTATAGGATATAAAATATATTCCTATATGTACTAAATTTTTTAAGGAACTCTATCTTAAAAATCTAGGGAGAAAGAGAGTTGAACCCCGCACTATCCATTTTGTTTGGAGAGTAGCTAAGTTTATGACATGATGTGCTCAAGTTGAGAAATATATTGATCTTAGAAACCCATATGTCTCTATCTGGATAGGTGATATCATCTCTTCCAATGTGTTGATAGACCTTGGAGTGGTTATTAATGTGATGAATAGGCAAACCATGGAGCAACTTCAGCTCACTCACATCCTTCCTACCCTCATCATGCTTGAACTAGCTGATATATCGAAAATTGAGCTAGAGGGCATGTTAGATGATGTGATTGTCATAATGGACTCATCCGAGTACCCCACATATTTCGTTGTTTTAAAAACAAAGAATCCTATTGGGGGACACCCTCTAATCCTAGGACAACCATGGCTTGCTACAACAGATGCCTATATAGGTTGTCGCTCTGGTGACATGTATATTTCTCGTGGGATGCTAGGAAGAAGGTCACCTTGTACCCACCTCCTAGATCTATCAAGGAGCTTTGTGATACCTTTTGGTTGGATTATGATAGTAGTGATGAGAAGACTCAGTCTCTTTCTATGATTCATCCATATTTTGAGTATACTAAGGAGAGTGTGATTCGATATTTTCTAGGAAACTTGGACAGTATGCAGGACTTTGGACTACTTTGTCAAATTTTTAGTCCCATTTTCTAGGAAAATTATGATCCACAATCCTCATCATCATTACAGAGTTTTATAGCCACCATAGATAGGCACAAGCTGGAAACTAATCTTGTTGAGGTAAGCCCAGAAAAATATTTATATATTAGCACAGACCTGGACCCACCCCAATAAGAGAAATTTATGATTTTGTTATGAGATGTCTTGATTCCTTTGTATGGAGTTACGAGGACATGAGAGGCATCCCTCTTGAAACCTATACGCATGATATTTATATTCAAAAGGGTGCCTGACCTATCTAACAACCCCAAAGGTTAACGAACCCTACACTAAGAGATGTTGTTAAACAAGAACTTCAAAAACTCTTAGACGTTGGTTTTATCTATCCTATATATGATAGCCAGAGGGTCTCTCCATTGGTATTAGTATTGAAGAAATATGGTAGATGGAAAATTTGTATCAAATACAAAGAATTAAATAAAACCACTCTCAATGATTACGTTCCACTTCCCTTTATCGATCAGGTACTAGATACCCTTATAGGTAGGAAGTACTTCTCATTCTTAGATGGCTTCAATGTTACCACTAAATACATATTGCACCTAAGGATGAGGATAAGACTACCTTTGCTTGTCCCTAGAGAAAATTCTCTTATTGAGTGCTTCAGTTTAGACTTTGTGCCAAGAGGGCTGCCTTGCTTTGAGTGACAAAAAATGTAGATTCATGTGAAAAGTAGGGGTGGTCCTTGGTAATCTTATCTTTGATAAGGGTATCTAGGTAGATCCAACCAAGATATATGTCATGATACACTTGCATGTACCAAAAACAAAAAGGGAAGTGAGAGCATTCCTTGGTCATGCGAGTTACTACGAAATATTCATTGAGAATTTTTTTAGGATAGTTTCCCCCCTTTATCGATTGCTGGCTAAGGATAGTGATTTCTCTTGGACCAAGGCTTTCCATCAATCTTTTGAGAATGTGAAGGAGAAATTAGTACAAGCACCAATCCTGAGGGTGCCTGATTGGTCCCTTCCATTTCATAGCTCCTTGGATGCCTCAGATATTGTTGTTAGTGCAACATTGGGATAATAAGAGGATCAACAATTCTATGCCATCTACTTTGTTAGTAAAAGCTTGTCATCTTCCAAGCTTAATTATATAGTGACAGAGAAAGAGTTCCTAGATTTGATTTTCTCTATTAATAATTTTAGACACTACATTACAGGATAAGAAGTATTTTTACACACAAATCACTCTGCTATAAAATATCTAATGAGCAAACCTTTAACTAGTGGTAGGATAACTAGGTGATTATTTTTACTATAGGAATTCAATATAACTATATTTGATAGGTAATGGAAGTCAAATGTAGTAGTGGATTTTATTTCTAGATTGAACAAACTTTGTCAAGAAATCCCTATAGATGACTCATTTCATGATTAACATGTTTTTGTTGTTTCAACAAACTCCCCTTGGTTTTCTGATATAGAAAATTATTTAGTCGTGCGAAAAACACCACCAAACCTATCTGCTAGAGAAGGATGGAGGATCATTCATAATAGTGCTTCATACTCCTAGATTCAAGGAGAACTCATTTACACAGGACCTGATCTTATTATATGTAAATGTGTAACAAAGGAGGATGTGTTTGATATTTTAAAAGCTTCCCATGATGAACCTTGTGGAGGCCATTTCACAGCCAAAAGGACAACATATAAAATCCTCCATGCTAGATACTTTCAACCTTCCCTGTTTAATGATGTCAAACAATATGTTAAGCATTGTGATAGTTGTCAGCTGATGGGCCACCCTGGTCAAGCCAATGAGATGCCTTTATTCCTACAAGTCGTGTTAGATCCCTTTGAAAAATGGGCCATTTACTTTGTGGGATATATAGCCCCAACATCTTTAAACAAAAGACATATCGTGGTTTGTACATATTTCGTAACCAAATGAGTAGAAGCTAGGGTTATTCTTTATGCCAATGGAAAATATGTTTGTTGATTTCTTATTTATTCAATTTTTTACTCATTTGGTGTACCATGAGAAATTGTTACTGACAATGGACCACATTTTGTTTCTACTTTGGTAAAAGGAACTTTAGATCAATATAGGATTCGACACAGGAAATCTTCTTTGTACCACCCATAAGAAAATGGTTGGGTAGAGTCCAAAAATAAGGTGATTGATTCCATCTTTACAAAAATAGTAAATATCCATAAAAATGATAGGGAAAGGAATTTATCGAAAGCATCGTGGGCCTACAAAACCACTTGGAGGAATAGTACATGCCACACACCTTATGAGATTGTTTACAGAAAAGAATTATTGTTTCCAATCAAGTTCTAGATTAAAACTTTCAGAACTACATACCAGTTGGGATTAGATCTCTTAGAGGCACAACAAAGTCTTTTGGAGTTAAGTGAATTGGATGAGCTAAGATGGGGTGTTGTACAACAAACTATTTTGATTCAACAACAATGCAATTAATGGCATGATAATTTAATCAAGAAAAAAAAGTTCTAGCCTAGTAATTGGGTGCTTCTCTATGATTCAAAGTTCAAAAGTTTTAATGGGAAGATCCATACCTACTGGTTGGGACCTTACAAAGTGGTTAGAGCTTTCAAGAATGGGGAAAATGATATAAATACCATTGATGAAAATGGTACTATCTTCTTAGTGAATGGGCATAGATAGATTATACTTTCATCCTAGCACCAAGGAAGATTTCATGCAGCAAGTTCAACAACATTGAAACTTGAGACTGGTAGACAGAAGAAATATCCAGCCTGCTATGGGTACTTTTTGAGTAATTCTTTTTTTGAAATAATAACATAAAAAAAGTGAAAAAAATCAAAAAATTTAAATTAAAGAAAAAATAATAGCATGACTATGAAAACCATCTTGCGGCACAATTATGTAAGGATCTATTTGGAAACCAGGTTTCTGGTAGGGATATTCTTTCCTTTTAATAAAATGAGATGTTGTTGAGTTTTTATGCATGACTAACCTACTACTGAGAAGAATCAAGTTTCTATAGGGATTTCTAGTGTCAGCAGAAAATAATAGTAGAAACACAACCCTTACCAAAGTTCAAGGTAGGTGGCATGTTAAGATTATATGCAAGTAGCACAAAAATCTCTCGTTGCAACTTACTTGTTTTTCATAGGTTACAAAATTATTCGATAGCGACATCATCATCAAATGTGGATACTATGTCTTTCTTTTTTTTCCCACTTCTTAATTCCCTTTGATTTCATCTTATTCCTTAATACATACATGCCTTACCTATTCTTCTACCTATTTCTTGTCCCACTTCTAGTTTCCCTCTTATTCCTTCTTATTCCCCCCCTTGTCCTTTTTCCTTTTCTCCCTCTTGACTGATTATACCATCCTATTTCTGAATGTACCTAGTAATATTCCCTGCCTTTCTTTTTTATAATACTCCTATCTCACTTCTATTTTTCCCTCTCATTTGCAGGTTCTAGTGACTTTTGTTGAAAACCTCATTCATTCCAGGACTAAAGCATGGCAACACTTGATCCTGGCGATGATTTCTCCTCAACTATGCAATTTGTTCTTCATTTGATCCAACATGAAATCCTTCAAAAGCAATTAATTGGTCACTAAATTCTAAAATTAATATTAATTTGGGAGATTGTCTCTCAATTCAGTGTAGGAATCACAGAGTACAAGAAAGCTTTCAAGTGCGGGAATCCTTTTTTAGCACAACAAGAATACAAGCCAAGCCTCTGTTTTTGTGAGGATACTTTTGGGTTAAGATAAAGTTTAGAAATAAAGTTGAAAATTTAAGATGTATAATGATCTCATCTTGACATGGGGTACCTTTACCTTCATTATTTTTTAAAATGAATGGTATTGGTAGAATTTTTTAGAGGTATCTAAATGATTGGAACATAGACCTATATTATAGTCTATATGGCCTTTATCATAAAAGATAAACACCCCTTTCCATGGTAAATCATTGTGAGGATTAAAGCGTATTCACCAAGGGTCGATTTTTATTCATTTCCTTGTCATGATGTTTAATATATTATTATTAATTACCCTAATCACAATTATTTAAAGTAATGACCCATATGGTTTTTAATCCTTTTTAAACACTCATGCCAATTATTATCTCCTTACCAATTTTGGTATTCGGCAAGAAATGCTCCACCCTTAACTAATTTCCGTACTTTGTGGGTTATGATTGTTATCTGTGGTAATGAAGAGTCAGTGAATGAATTTATAGTGTAGAAATCAAAATTTGGAATGATATGTCGATTCAATCAAATGCATGGTACAAGAATCTTCAATCATATGAGATATTAAAAAATGATTCCAGCACTTCTTGGCTATGACTAGAAGGAGATCGTAAACAGTGAAGAATTGAAAGGAACAAATTTCTGTTGTTGAAGATTTTCATAGTGGTATTGCAGGTATTATGGCACTCGTGAGAATAGTGCCGACTTTTGTTAAGGAGGTTGAAGGGAATGAAGATTCAAGCCTCCATATTTTGTAGGAAGCAAGGTGGATCCCTTTTTTATACAAGTTCAAGGGTTTTATTTTTGTGGTTACCAGGGAATTTGCGTAGAATTTCAATGGAAAATTGGTGATTATAGGCACATTAAAATTTGAACTCATAGACAAATTTATTTCTCAGTCTATAGAGCTAACTGCTACTATAGAGAATTGGTTCAAGAAGAATGAGGTGACAAAGGGATTTTGGTGTAGGTTCTTAGTAAGCATCGACTATACAATCAACTAGAAGAAATGAGTGCCTAGAGGAGAAAAGGTAGAGAAATGGAGATTTTTTTTTTTTTTTTTTTGCATAAAGTCCTTACCTATGAGGATAGGTATTCCATGACCTACTTGTACCACATATGCCTCCTCATGCATTTTGGGCCTGGTAAGTTTATCAATTTTCCATACTTCTTATTGAACAATTTAGCTAAAATGTCTTGAAGTATTCAGAAGGGCCCTGAGATGGAAATTGAGTATAAGCTCTACCACTATGGATTGATTAAGATATTAGTCAACAAAGAGCTGAGGAATAGGGGGTCTACTTGGGAGAAATTTCTTGAGTCCTATCAATTTGGGAATGTTGTGTAGTTTGTCAATATTCAGGAAGAGTTTGAAAAAGACCATATAGATAGGGTTAAGGGATCTAAAGCAAGTCCTATGATTGCCTAGTCTCAATAGGAAAAAAAGAAAAGGATAGCTAAGGATTCAAGGACTGCCCCATTTCCATAACATGAGCAACTAGAAGGAAAAGTCAAAAGAGTAAAGAGGGGCATGGTATCTAAGGTTCTGGTTCCAGGACCACCCCGCAGATTAACCAAAGGGTTATTAAAAATTCAATGTGCTTCTTTGTAATAGCTTTAGTTAAACATCCATGTAAATATAAATATATAAGACCATGATCATGGGACACGTATTCCGAGCTGAATTTTAGGCAATATATCCTAGCATGAGTTTTCATTTCAGTTATTATGGCTAAAGGAAAATGGCAAAGGCAATGTTAAAAGATTTGGAAAGGAAAATTACATTTTTGGCACACTTATTTATGAAAATAATGGAGATTAGGAGAAAAGGAAGGTGAAATGTCACCAGTTGCATGTGAGGAGGAAAATGAAGTAATATAATGTAAAATGAATAAAATAGAGGCATAATTCATAAAAAGTCTTATGAGGATCAATTAGTACAATTTGTTAGTTCAGTTTTGGAGCTCTCTCTCTCTCTCTCTCTCTCTCTCTCTCTCACTCTTCGACAGAGTGTTTTCTTGGAGCACTTTGGCACTGGCGCAAGAAAGGCAAGAAGTAAATATGAAGGAAGGAGCAAGTAAGGAAGAGAAAGATCAAGTAGCTACAACATGATTCTTTGTAGGTATCAATTTGCATGTGTGTTTTCCTTGCTATATTTGGCATGCATGGTATTGTGTGTGGTTCTTTTCTTTCATGGCATGGGTTTTCTAGGTGTAACATTTTTTTAAACCTAGCTTTGTCATTTTCAGATAGCCATGGTGTGATGGGGTTCTCATGTTTTTGTTGAGTTGGATTTCTAGATGGATATGAAGTTAAGTGGGGTGGATCTCAGAGTAGCTTAGTAACTCGTGAACCAAAATGTGGGTTGTGGTAAATTCAAATTTTGTATTGCCTCGGTGGGCCTATGAATCCTTGACTTTTTAATGTAGGGATATATGTTAAAGGCTAGAGGTGGGTGCTCTCCATCAATCCTAGTAATCTTGGGATGGGATATGTGGTAAAGCATGGAGAGTGGGTCTTGGTTTAGGGCCTAGTGAACTAGTGTGAATTGTGGTAAAGCCTAAGTTGCTAGGAGACAAGAAAAATTATGGCAGTCTAGGTGGAGAAATTTGATGGCATCCATGCTTTTTTTGGCCTAGTGATTTGGTGGAGATCACAGTAAAGCATGTTATCACATGTTTATTTTGTTGGCCTAGTGATTCGGGATGGATTACAGTAAAACCTGGTTTCTATTGATGAGGGTGAGGTGGTTTAGCCTCAAGATGCCCTGGTTGGTTCTTTTGGTTTGAGTCCTACATTTATGCTTGGAATATGGCACGGGGGTGAATGGTTGAAGAAAGATTTGGCTCAACCATTTTATGGTTGGGTGGAACATGGTAGTCCCATCCCAGGTTGGATTTTGTATAGATTAATAAGAGGTTCTCTCCTTGATATCTTATGTATAATTGTATTGTTTTATATGTGGAATTTATGGGTGATCTATCCTTGATATTTATGTTGTTGTTATGTTGGTTATAAGCATGTATTATGAGAATGATGATGTATGGATTTCCTCCTGTTTTGATTGGTAAATGAATGAACAATGTATTTATGATCTAATAGATGATAATGTAGCTAATGATATAAGGGAACAATGCTTCTTAGTGATTCTTAGATAAGTACGAGACCCCTATGCTTAAATATGTTGTTTACACCTATAGATTACATATTTGTGATATGTTTGATGAAATGACTTTCATGGCTAGTAGGGGTCTGGTCAATCCCTTGTTCAAGTAATTACATTTGTATCATAATTACCTTGTTATATTTATGTTCTTAAGGTGTAATTTAATACTGGGTAGTGACCAAGGCTTTGGAACTGAAAAAGTGGCTCAAATCCCGAGGATGTTGGCACAACATTGAGAAAAATAGTCCCTGGACACTGGAATGCCATGTTGTGGGAGCATCCCGAGCCCTCTGGATGTTGGAATGCCCATAACATGGGAGAGTCTGCGAATTAATTGGTCTAAAAATTTAGTGGGGCCCAGGGGCTGATTACTTGAGAGGTTGGGATGGTTCTTAGGAGTCATGTTACTGATGTGGAGGGTTTGTAAGTTGTGTTTCTATCGATTCCAGTTCCTTAAGGTCACATAGGAGGTTGAATCCCATCAAAGCAGCCTCTCATCACATCTTTACCTTTGTTGGTCGGTTACTTGGGTAGATGTCAGAGGAGGGTGTCATAGAGTGGTATTTGAGCATGGTTGACCCCTCAAACTAGATGGGTGGTGTGTTGGTCATGCATTCAAGTTGGTTGCATATGTGTTTCTTATGCTTGTAGTCCATGTTCTTCTTGCATTTACATGGTGTTCATCTTGGTTGTAGTGATGTCGCCATGTGAAGGTTGATAGTGTTGTTGTGGGATATGTCATCATGAGTGTATGGTTGTATATGCATTTGTTATGCATGTCAGTGTTTATATGTTGTTATACATGCATTATCATGGTTATGGTTATACATGTATGGCAGGCCATACATTCAATATGAGGTCATTGTATGCAATTAGGTCAGCACGATGTTATTGGTATGTTATGATGCTAATGAGTTGGTTTAGATAGAGCAAGAGATGCAAATCATCAAAGTGAAGTTGTAACATTGAACCTCGAGGCAAGAGCATGTTGTCATACATGTTTGTATGTTCGGCATGCATGTATGTAGGTTAAGGATTGTTATATGGATTATGGCTATGCATGTGTCTTTCATTCTATTGATGTTATGGTTACATACATGATATATGTTAGCTAATTAGTGTAGTCATATGCACATGTGTCAAATCAATATGAATGATAGTAATGTGTTGTTATATGCATCGTTGTTGTTGTTTTTTCTATGGTAGTTAACTTGATGATTATGTTAGATGTCGTTGATGAGTATGTTATATGTTAACTTGTAGTTAGATCGATGATTGCATTATATATTATTGATGTGCATGTTATATGTTAACTTATTATTGTTATACACTAGTAACTTCATGATTAGGGTTATATCATTAATATCTTGATGTTATATGCCATACTAATCTAGATTAGTCTATGCAAATGGTTAAGGTTATGACATTTAGGTATGATTTAATATGTTGTGATATTATGTCATACTAATCTAAACTCATCGTATATACGTGATTGTTATGCATGAACCACAAATGTTTATCAGCTTATGATGTGAACATGTTAGTTAGTTACTGTTATGGATATCATGATCTTATTTGTGCTTAAGCTGATGTGTTGTAAAGTTATATCATGCTAATCTACATTGATTGTGTGGACAAGATAGCCTACTCTGAGATACATTAAGGTATGAGTCTTCTTATGTCGTTTATTTGGTGTTTGAATGTTTGACTTTGTCATTTATTTGGGTATGTGTTTATAAGATTTCTTGCTAAAATGATCTTGTTTTTAGTTGATTGTACTGACACATATGTGTTGAGATAACTGATATGTACTTGAGTGTAAGTAGGTGACAGTTGTAGCATTATGTCTAATGACCACAAATTCACTATGGATTATGACATGGTTTTTATACTTGGTAAAGGTTGATTTCAAATTAATATACATGACATCTTGATCTTTGGAATGTGAGACAGACATGTGTGAGCAGTTGCAGGGAAACATGTTTGGTATTAGCTTGACAAGGTAATAGTTCATGTGTTTATGAAACTAAAAATTGGGTGATGTGGCAGTACATAGTAAGACTTGAGTGCAACAAGGTAAAAAGGTAAAATAAATGAATTGGACAAGAATTCCTTTGGCTATGTTTGGAAACCTTAATTCCAAATGAATGAGTTCTTTTCATATAGGAAGTCTTCTTAACCTTGATGTCATCTGACATTATGAGGGTATGTGCTATATTCATGGACATGTATTTGACAAGTATAACAATTGGTGCCTAGTTATAACTAGATCGGTTAAGGGAATTAGAGTCCCTTGAGGGATGACATGGATGTGTTTAGTTGCAAGAAACCATGCTTGGCACAACAAGGTAAGCTAACGAGTGTATTGTTATGTTTATTTATGCATTGATAGTTATGTGTTAATGGAAGTGTGATGCAAGGGATTGCATGGAAAGGAGGCTACCATGAAATCTCAAAGAAGGCTCAAGTTGAGATTTCCCTTGAAAGCACTCGGAACCATGGTGTTTGTTGTCAGTCTTATGATTTTGGTCTTTTGGTGATTTGCCGTGCTTGATTGCAGTTTTGTTTGTGTCTTATGCACGGCCATGCCAATTTGTTTTTGGTGTCATATGGTTGTTTTTCTTGCCATGGTTTTCTTCTTGTTTGGTTCTCAGTCTTCCTTTATTGTTTTGAGAGTCTTGGGAGTGGGTTGTGGAAGGAGGAAGTTAATGGAGCCCAAGGACATCTGTGTGGTACCTAATAGGTAAGGTAAGACCTTGATGAAGCTCAGTGCATGTATAACAACACTTGAAGGCAAGAGCATGATAGCGAGTTGGGATCGTTGCGTCCATTGGTGTAAATGGATGATGGTAGGATAATCATGGGAAAGGTAATCAAGAAAGGTAAGGTGAATGGATTTTAGGCATCATATTCATTAACTATGTTGGGAACTGATGTTCTTGATGTTAAACTTGTGTTGCTCACATAAATGGAGTTCTCTTAACCTTGACCTTATGATATCTTGTAATTACGTCATGATCATGATTATTCTTATGTCTAGAAATGTATACGTTATGTGTGTATGTATGTTTTTCTCTAAAAGAATCATGATCATGTTATTCTAATATTTATTATATTTATCTATGTATCTATTTCACTGTCCAATAGGATTTTAGAGATCATTCTTGTGGAGGAATGATTGCTTATGCAGATGAATGACATGAAGAGATTCCTAGTTCATGAGGAATCAAGTGGCAAGAGTAGCATGAGAGATATCTGAGGTCATTATCGTGTGAATATAAATTGATATTATGTGATTATACTATGTCTATGTTTATGTTATGGACATTCTAATGCTGAGAGATACATCAGTAGAATTAAAACAACGTAATCCATGAAATGTTGGGAACAACATGGATAAGGCACTAGGAAGTAAGGTTTCTTGGTAGAGACAGTATGGTTTTGGATGTGTGGTACTATTGTTGTGCATATGTTGTATTTTTTGTAGATGTTACATCTGTGATGTTGTGCACATGTGGTGTTGTGTATATATAGTGTGTGTACATGTTGTTTATGCAATTTTATGTATAGGGTGGTATAGATAGTGTTGTGTGGATATTGCATATGGAATGTTGATAATAAATGGTGTTGTGTACATGTTGGATATGTGGTGTTGTGTACATATTGTACTGTGCGCATGATGGATATGTTGTTTGGTGTGCATATGGCGTTGTGCGCATGTTGGATATACAATGTTGTGTACATGGGGTGCTATCTGCATGTTGTATATGCAATGCTATGTACATTTGGTGTTGTGTGCATGTTGGTCATATGGTGCTATGTACATATGGTGTTGTGTATAGGTGGTGTTGTGTACATGTCGTGCATATGGTGTTCTGTACATGTGGTGTCGTATACATGTCGTGCATACGATGTTGTGTACATCTGGCATTGTGTACACGTTGTACAGGTGGTACTATGTACATGTGGCATTGTGTACATGTTGTGTAGGTGGTGTCGGGTACATGTGATGTTGTGCACGTGTTGCACAGGTGGTGTTGTGTATAGGTGGTACTATGTACATGTTGTACATGTGGTACTAGTGTACATGTGGCATTATGTGCATGTCATAGGTGTTGTGTTATGTACATG
The DNA here is from genome assembly GCA_000404065.3 of Pinus taeda. Classification (NCBI taxonomy): domain Eukaryota; kingdom Viridiplantae; phylum Streptophyta; class Pinopsida; order Pinales; family Pinaceae; genus Pinus; species Pinus taeda. Next base: position 28,880 of record APFE030922103.1, read on the forward strand.
CGGTACTATTTATGTGCATTGTGTAGTCGTGGTATCATAACATGTGTATTCATTGTGTTGTACTTTGTGTACTCATTTGTGTTTTGTTTTACACTAGGTATAGGTGTATGTATTGTGTTGTGGTGTACAACAAATGTAGGAGTATGTATTTTGCTGTGTTGTATAGTGGGTGTATACGTAGGTTTTGTATGTCAAGTTTAGGTGCATGTATTACATGGTGTCGTATACCATGTGTTGTTGTATGTGTGTTATGCACACTATGTGTATGTGCACATGGTTGAGGAGAAGGCATTGGGTGTGTTATCACTCCTCCGAATCTCCAAGGCTGAAGAAGAGTCCAACCGAGGTAACCATAGACCAACCTTTTGACTTGGTATCTAGCCCTGCCAAGCGGGAGAGGGCTCTCTCCACAAAATCATAGCTAAGAGGGCTGAATGAATTAGGGTATTAGGATATTTATGATGTGCAAAGGGGTTTTGTTTGTTTGATTGGGTTGCTGGATGAGGATTAGGTCAAGAAGGCTAGGTCAGGGAAAATCAGATATGATTGCAGACATTTAAAGGGGCAAGGTAGGTAAGAGGCTTAACACTTAAAAGGTGATTTTATGAGATGGTTTAAGACTGATGAGGAGTTAGGAAGAGCATATGAGATGTATTCTTCCTAAAGTGAAGAGAAATGGACAAATTATGATAACTTTCCCAAAACAGAGCATTGAGCGAACATGTATTCTACCTATCAACTTGAAAATTATCATATAATAGACATGAAATGGATTATGAGCATACAAAACATTCATACAAATGATCAAAAAGAAGAAACACTGCTAAACATCCATACCACATGTATCTCAAAGAAATAGTTGCAGCTCATCTATTAATACTGGCCAAAATCTAATACAATAGTATCTCTGATCACTAGTACAACATCCAAATGAGTCCAACCACTGAAAAGAGTGAAGAAAGGAAATATATAGACATCAAAACAAACTCCTCCCAACCTGAGGGGTCAAATCCATGAGAGGAGTACTTCCACCAAAGTCTGAACTGATAGCTAGAGTGTAGGGTGGTCAAAGTGACTCATCCCTAATTACATTGAAACTGATTCATCTGACTTGACGAGACTATTAACCTAATGTATTTACCCCTAGGTAATAGTAAAAGGACATAATTACATTTACCATATCAATTACATCAATAAAAAATGATTCCCAAGGATGAAAATCAAAACTGGAGAAAAACAGTGAAAAAATTTGGCAATTTGTCCTATGCGCAATGCCTTTAATCTAACCGCAGTGCCATCTTCAAGCTAATTTGTGAAGGGGTATGTGATGTCCAAATTTAGCTCAGGATAGCTCATTGGAAACCTTATCCTGTAGAATTTCTAGAAATGCACTTGGTTCCAGAAACTCATGAGTTTTAACCCTACAAAAGTCAATCTCCCAAGACTACTTCTGTGCGCAGTGCCTAGCTGAAAAAGAGGGCAGAAAGGTGATTTTTTAGGTGGTTTTGGCCATTTCTCCCTGCCAAATTGTCCACTTTTAGTGTTCCAATAGTCAAATGTATATTCTCATTGCCTTATGGATCCAATGGTGGTCTTGTTTTTTCATTTGGAGGCCTCGAGAAGATGCACAACGGCTAGGGCGCTGCGCATAGGACAATTCAATTGTGCCAAAAATTCCAAAAAGTGCCCAAAATCTTGTCAAAATTGGTGTATGTGATCTGATAATGAGATATTAAACAATTGTTAAGGTATTACAGACTCATGTGCATGGATTTTCCTATATTACTTAGTGCAATGGATCGATAAGATTATGAATAACATAGAAAATGAAGTAGTTAAAGAAACATGATAGACGCACATAACACAACAAGGTAATCAAGGAGTTAACCCAAAACTCCTGGGCTACGTCTCCTCATCCAGCCTTTAGTGGTGACCTCTCCTCTATGTCTTTGAAAACAAAGTTTTACAAAAGTGATCTCAATTTGAGTCTTACACAACAGATACAAAACAATAAGGCTTTACTTGGATCCCCCAAGTCTTTCTGAGTACAAAAACTCTCCTCACTAACTCTCTATCTCTATTTTCTCTCTGTCTGAGCACTTCCTGTCTCTGTCTTCTGTCTTCTATGGCTTTAAAGCCAATCGATGATGTTTGTTCGTTTCCCCTTCTCGAGATCTCTCGCTTCCAGCCTCTATCCGCTTGAATCCCCATCTGAGCATTATAAATCATTGCTAAAAACATTTAGGGATGGTGGCCACCTATTTTTTAATGGAATGGACCATCGATGTCTTTGAAATCCCAAAAATGGTCATTTTCTGTTTACGCAGAGAAGCACTGCAAAACAGGGGAAAAATCTGCCAAAATGTTAGGCCCCTATACTACTAGTGTAACCCCTTATTGTTATTAGTACAATCCCCTTATTATATTGACGTACCCATGTAGTGCCCATATTGTTACTATTGTGCCCCATAGAAGCCCACTATTGTTATTATTGTGCCCTTACATTATTATTGTTATGTCGGCTCTAATTATATTATGACCCCTTAGACTCCTATATATAGAAAGGAGGTCTTTTCATTTGTATCATCCAAGAATTGTTCATTTGTGTAATGTAAGGGAGGTTTCCCCCTCAAAGAGGTTGACTTCTAAGGCATTCAACTATCTTTTCTATCTTTTTGTGAGTTGGTTTCATAACATTTGGTATTAGAGCTTTGGATTCTAAGGTTTCGTTGCTCGAAATAGGTCATCGTGGCATTTTCTCTATAACTTTTCTTCCTGCAATGTTTCAGAAGTAAAAAAATAAACCCATTTGAAATGAAATTGCACTGAACCTAGGGTCTGAGTTTCAGAGCTTTTCGCGATATATTTGCGGAGATATGATCTGAGGAAGTTGGTCTTTTTGAAGACTCATGCATTAAATTCCAAACAGGTGACCTGGGGAAAATCGTCATAACTTTCTCTATGGATTGGATTGAAAGAAGGTCAGAGAGAGGACGGATTTTAGCTTCTTGTATATATTTTTCAGAGCCAAAGGTCAAAACAGTGACACATGGCACGTTGTACAAGTTCGCTCTACTAAACTAGTCTATAATCAAGTCACTGTGGGAGATTTGGCATAACTCTTACTTGGAGAATGTAATTTAGATCAGACCGGTGGCATTGGAAAGAGGACGTAGAGGGCTACTGCAGGTCGCAATTTCAGAACTTAAAGATCTGAAAGTATAGAGTTATAGTCATTTCAAGATCAAGATCCTAAAATCAAGAAAAATCAAGATGAGGAAGTTTGATGGAAAGGATCTGGTAAATTGGATACTTCAGATGGAGCAATATTTTGATCTACATGGTGTACCACTATTACAAAAGGTATGTATTGCATATTCATACTTAGAACGGGATCAATTTTTATGGTATAAAGGGCTTTTTTCTCATAAACAACTTGTTATGTGGTCAATTTTCACGGAGGAAATGATAGCACATTATGAGGATACAAAGAGCAACACCTTCTTTAGAGAAACACCACAACAATTGGAAAGCGTAAAGGGATTTGTTACATAGTGGAAAGTAAAATTATGGCAACAAGGAAGTCTACCCTTCACAACTATAAATATGGAAGTGTTGTTTCTCCTAACCTTCCACAACCTACAAGGGTCACACCACAACAATTGCAAGAAAAAAGATAAAAAGGGTTTTGTTACAATTATGATAGCAAATGAACTAAAGGTCATAAGTGTGCTAAGAAGAAATTATTTTACATAGAGTATGAAGAGGAGGAAGAAAAGGATCAAGAAACATCAAAAGAAGAGGATATATGTTAGGACCCAACCCCAGAGAAAGAAGAAATGAATCAGACCATATCTTGTAAAGCATTGGCAAGAATTACCACACCTCAAACTCTCAAGATAGAAGGACATATCAAGAAGAAAAAGGTGCAAGAAGTGAAAGATCACATCGAGAAAGAAGAAATGAATCCAACCATATCTTGTAATTCATTGGTCGGAATTACCACTCCTCAAACTATTAATATAGAAGGGCATATCAAGAAGAAAAATGTTCAAGGAGTGGAAGATCACATTGAGCATCAAGAAATGAATCCAATGATACCTTGTAAAGGATTGGAAGAAATTACCACTCCTCAAACTCTAAATATAGAAGGACATATCAAGAAGAAAAAGGTTTAAGCAGTGAAAGATCACATCGAGCATCAACAACAAGTTCTCCAACCTTTAAAGGATAACGCCACTTTGGTGCAAAATCGAATGAAACAACAAGTAGATCAACATCATAGTGAAAAATGTTTTGATGTAGGTGATTGGGTATTTTTAGTTCTGCATCTCAAGCAAGCTATTTATGAGAAGGAAATGTTGCCAATACTATATGCACTTAAGAATTGGCGACCTTACCAAATGGGAAGACACTTCAAGGTAAAAATGGATCATGATAGTCTTAAATACTTTTTGGAACAACTATTATCTTTAGAAGAGCAAAAAAAATGGGTCACAAATATGTTGGGTTATGACTTTGACATTGTCTATAGAAAAGGGAAGCAAAATTTTGTTGCAGATGCACTCTCAAGAAAGGATGAGGATGTGGAAGCATTGTTTTGTGTTATTTCTATTATCTAACCAGATTGGATAAACGAAGCAAGGGATGAATGGATGAAGGATGAAGAAGCATGTCCACTTATTCAAAAGTTGCAAAATATCCCAATTCACAAAATATTGCTATAAATATAAGAGGAAGGAAAATTCATATTGGAACCTAGAGCAGTCAGAGAAACAAGAACCCGACATCTGCGAAATCGATCAATTTTAGAGTAGCTCATCAAGTGGAAGAACTTACCAATTGAATATTCCACATGGGAGGACAAGAATTTTATACGGAATCATCAAGAACTACTCAAGCGTTGAGGACAACACTTTTTGAAGGAGATGGGCATGTTAGGCCCTTATACTACTAGTGTAACCCCTTATTGTTATTAGTACAACCCCCTTATTATATTGATGTACCCATGTAGTGCCCATATTGTTACTATTGTGCCCCCATAGAAGCCCATTATTGTTATTATTGTGCCCTTACATTATTATTGTATGTCGGCTCTGATTATATTATGACCCCTTAGACTCCTATATATAGAAAGGAGGTCTTTTCATTTGTATCATCCAAGAATTGTTCATTTGAGTAATGTAAAGGAGGCCGCCCCCTCAAAGAGGCTGAATTCTAAGGCGTTCAACTATCTTTTATATCTTTTTGTGAGCTAGTTTCATAACACAAAACATTGTTCATCGGACTTCAAATATTCATAAATCCACACTATATTTCTATTAGGTTTGCCTTTATATCGTGATAGCATCTCCACCATTGATCTGAATGATCTTCATGCAACGACTAAGATTCATTTTGGGTGGTGAAGGCGTACAGAGATTACCTGCCCAGAAAGGGGGTTTTCTCATGCCAAGTGTCATTCAGTGGATGGGATCGGGCGAAGCCCTGTCAAAACCACTTACTACCTATGACCCACCTGAAATCTTGCTTGTTTCGTGGTTTCCATTTGTCTTTGGATAATACATTAAAACATTGAAAATCCCGCAAAAATGGCTCATATCGGACTTGAAATAATATACAACTGCATTAATATACCCTTCCGGGTCTATTTTCATCGCATCGGCGCTTTGTTCCTTGTATTTTGTTTGTTTAACAAAAACACAAAATACAAAGGAAAACCCTTTTTTTCGGGAACTCAAAATATATGTGTTTTCATTTATAATCTCGTCGGGTTTGGCTATCGTAGTCGCATGCATTGGCCTCGCTCCTCTGTGTTGCTTTGATGTGATATTGCTATCCGACTTGTCACAATCACATATCGCATAAGCCCTCGGGCCGTTGTAAGCACTCCATTGTAATCTGTTGATGCGATACGGCAGGTTAACCTGGATCGTCGATCTACGTGCTTAATCAATGGTCCTATTTGACCTCGCTAATTGCTATCACAACATTTACATGGTCACCTTCGATAAGCTCAGCCTGCCACCACCGATTGCAATATTCCGATCAGATCTAGACCATTGATCGTCCAGATCCGACGACTCTTGTGCATTGTTCCTTTGACCACTGATAAACCTGTTTTCTACTATTTCTTCATATTTTTGGGTTGCAATAGTGTTTTCCACCATTTTTTGAAGGTTTTCTTTTGTGATAGTTTTGATCTTTGAGAATATTTTGAAGACTTAAGAGGGCTTTTGGATCACACTTTCCCATTGAAAAAGATTTTTGACCACCAAAAGTTGGTTTTTAAGCATCAATCAAGTGAGGATACAGCTTCCTCACTTCTCCAATCTCTATCCATCTTTCACTACTTGGTTTTAAACCTTTGAGTTTGATTCTGAGGTACTCAACATCCCCTCTGCGCGTAGTTCTCACCTTCCTGTCCAGAATTGTATCTTCCTGCAACTCATTGAGATATTCAGGCAACACATCATCAATAGAAGGCAGCTGACTTTTCTCTTTAGGATCTTCAATTAATGAAGGTGCAAACAGTCTCAAGTTCTCTGCATTAACTACTAAATAGATGTGCATGTAAGCTGGCAAATCAAGGCAAAAGGGTTTCTCATGAATTGTATCTTGGAAGGCCCATACCTTATTGGCTTCAGCTTCTTTCCTTCACCTTGCATTCTATCTTTGTTGATGTACAACCAGAGTTGATCACCAACTTGGAAGCTATGCTCAACTCGATGCTTATCATGCCTTGCCTTGTACTTGGCTTGGCTTCTCTTCAGATTTTCCTGCACTTCCTGGTGAATTTCCTAGATTTGTTCAATGAACATGGTTGCTTTGTCCACATCACTATGTCCATCAATTGCTATGTCTTTTTCAAGGACAAAATCCAAGGGAGACCTTGGTGTTAAACCAAAACAAGTCTCAATAGGAGATCTTTCTATAGAAGAGTGCTTAGCACAGTTGTAAGCATGTTGCAAATAACAAAAATGTTCATTCCAAAGCTTTGGATGTTTACTGCAATAGCCTCTGAGCAAGTGGATCACTGTCCTATTGACTACCTCTGTTTGGCCATCTATTTGTGGATGAAAGGTTGTGCTCTTCTTCAGTCTGGTGTCCATCAATTCCCATAGTCTTGACCAAAACTTCCCAACAAATTGGGAATCTCAATCAGATACAACGGAAGTCGGTAACCCAAAATGAACCCATACATGCTGAAAGAACAACTTCGCTATTTGTTCAGCTGTAATATGCTTGTTACAAGGTATTAATTTACGCATTTTGTTGAACCTGTCCACAATAACATATAAATAGTCATGACCTTTTCTAGATTTTGGCAATCCCCCAACAAAGTCCATGGAAACACTTTCCCAAGGATGAGAAGGAACTGGGAGTGGAGTGTACAAGCCTAATTTTCTATTGCTGGGCTTGGTTTTAGCACACATGGTACACCCTTTAATATATCTAGAAATTGTTTCATGCATTCTTGGCCAATAACAGAACCTCTGCAGTTGTGCAACTATTTTACTTACACCAAAATGACCTGATATAAGAGAAGTATGTGCTTCTCGGATTATGTTAACTCTTTCAGTTTGAGGAATGCATAACTTTCCCAAATGATATAAGAGTTGGTCCTTAACATAATATTTGAATTCTTCTACTTGTTTGCCATGACTTAAAGTTGCATATACATCTTTAAAATCTATATCTTGAGCATATTGTTCAATGTAGCCTTCATGCATTACTGGCTTATTCTTAAGTATAGTAGATGCATTTATGATTGGTCTAGACAACATATCTACAACTTTATTGTGTATGCAGAAAACCCATCCACCTATATTATCTTGATTGATGAAATTTAGTTTGTGAGTGAAAATACTGAAGTGGTTGATGGTCTATATGGATGATTGTTTCTTTGCCCATTAAGTAATGTTTCCACTTTTTCACACTCTGTACTAATTCATACAATTCTTTATCATATGTGGGATAATTAACTACTTCAGAATTAAATGTCTCAAAATGATAACATATGGGTTTATTGTGTTGCATCAACATTGCTCCCATGGCATAGTCATTGGCATCTATTTCAATATCAAATGGTCTTTGAAGATCTGGCAATGCTAATACTGGTTCTGTACTAGTTTTTTCTTTCAAGGTGTCAAAGTCTTTCTACTGTTTTCCTCCCCACTGAAACATCTTGTTCAATCCTGTCAAAGCATGTAAGGGATCTGCAATCAAGGGAAAGTTAGCAATAAACTTTCTCCAATATTGTGTTGCTCCTAGGAAACTCCTAACTTTTGTAGTATATTTGGGTTTAGGCCAATTAACAATGACTTCAACCTTAGAGGGATCTATCTTCAATTCACCACCCCCTACAATATGACCGAAATGTTTTGCCGAATTCACATTTTGACAATTTCACATAGAGATTTTCTCTTGTCAAAAAATCTGAAGTTTGCTTTACATGCTTCAAATGTTCTTCCCATGTTTTACTGAAAGCTAGAATGTCATCTAAATATGCAATTACAAAATCATCAATAAAAGGTCTGAGTACACCATTCATAACTCTCATGAAAGTAGTAGGAGCATTAGTGAAGCCAAAAGGCATAACTAGCCATTCATACAACCCTTGCTTTGTTTTGAAAGCAGTCTTCCATGGATCTTGTTCTACAATTCTACCCTGATGGTAGCCACTATGCAAGTCCAACATGGAAAAGTAAATAGCTTCTTTCAACTAATCTAAAACATCATCTATGCAAGGAAGAGGATAACAATTCTTGATCGTTATTTGATTCAGTGCTCTATAATCAATGCACATCCTCCATGAACCATCTTTCTTTCTCACCAACTGGAGATTCGCATGGTGATGTGCTTGGTCTTATGAACCCTTTCTTGAGTAGCTCCTATACCTACTTCTTGATCTCTGCATTCTCTAAAGCGGATAACCTGTACATTTCGATGTTAGGAAATGGAGCATCTTGCTGCAAATGAATATCATGTACTATTTCCCTTTTGGGTAGTAGAAATTTAGGTTCTTGAAATAGGATATCATATTCTGAAACAACTCTTTCTAAATTAGCTTTCTATTTAGTATCACAACCCTCAAAGACATTGGTTTTATCAAGGTTCTTTTCCTTTACAACCATTAGTAAAAGTTGCTTGCATGAATTTACAATTATTTTCATCTGCCCTGAGTTTATGAGAGTATAATTATTTTTGAGTTGATGAGCTCTTACAATATATTCTATTCCATCTTTATTTAGTTGACACTTATTTTCAGTTCTATAGAAATTGTCTTTTCCATCATACAAGCAAGGACTTCCTAAAACAATACCAAATATATCCAAGGGAACTATTTCTAACTCAACCTCATCTACAAATGTTGACCCAAATGCAAACCTAAGTTTACATTGTCTAGTCACTTGTAGCTTTGCTTTATCACATACCCAACCTAATGGATATGGCTTCTTGTGAGGTGTTGTTTGTAATCCCAACTTCTTTACAATTTCTTCAGAAATCAAGTTTACTTGTGAACCACTATCAAATAAAGTATCAATCTTTTGGTGCTTGGAAATAACTCTAATATGAAAAAGCTCATGTATTTTCCTCTCATTTTCTTCATTATCAATAGACTGTGCAGAATTATTAGTAGATGCTTCAGAAGTTTTACCTTTTATACCTATAGCTACCACTGTTGTTTCATCACCTGAGTCTGACCCCAAATCTTTCTGAATAGCAACAACAATCTTCTTCTTCTTGCCATCAAACTTCTTGGGTTTTAGCTCTAGATGTAAAGACCAACAGTGTTCATCACCGTCTGTCCTTCTTGCAATGAGTGCATGAAGGTTTGTCCTTTTATACACTTTTTGTCTTCCTCTCCTTCCATTTTTTCTTCTTCTTTTCCTTGTTCTTTCTTGTAGTGGGTTTCGATGATCCTGCAATTTCTTGGTTCACATTCTTGCCTCTAGCCTCTAGATGTGTAGCCTGAATGGATACCTCATCTATGATAGTGGGGTTAAACATGAGAATGGTGTGCCTCAAATAGCTATGCAGACCACCTATATACTTCAACAAAGTTTCAGGTGACTCTAGAGAAATTCCTACAATTAAAACTCTTTTTTCTAAATTCCTGGGTATAGCTTTGTACACTTTGGCCCTTTAATTGGCAGAGAGTTTGCCAACTCATCATCACTTGCTGCATATAAGCTAGTGGATAGATTTTTTTTTTAATGGCAGAAACAAATTCACTCATGGTAGAAAGAATTTTTCCATGCTTCTTCAAATTAGCTTGTGTCCTGCCTTCCCACCACACTAGGGCAGTTCCTCCAAGGCAAAGGCTAAATAGTTGAATTTTACTCCTTTCTAAATCAATGTTTTGCACCCTACAATACACATCAATATATCTAATCCAGTTATCTAGTTTTTCTGCATTTAATTCTCCATCATAGATTGGCAAATCAAATTTTACATCTAATTTAATCAAAGATTTTTCTTCTTTTTCTTTTCAAGGCTAGAAGCAGGAGTTGATGGAGGAGGCTCTTCCCCTTTCCCTTTGCCTTCTAAATGGGAAAATATAAGAGGTTCCTCTACTCCTTTGCCTTGTTTGAGTGTTGAGGTGCTTGCACCTCGATCCTTCTTAAATTCCCGATACATTTCTTCCACCATGGATCTCATGGTCATGAAACTGTCCATGAAGTGAGAGTATGATTCCAATGGGACTTCTCCGACCATTCTCCTCTGAGCATAGACTCTTCCAATCTTTGGATTAGTCTCAACAAGCTATCCTTCTCCTAGTTTGAGCTCGGACCTCGTTAGCATTCAACAATCCAGCACAAGCTTGTCTAACCTTAGCAAACCTAAAGCTTTGATACCACTTGATCTAATAATGAGATCTTAGACAATTATTAAGGTATTACAGACTCATGTGCATGGATTTTCCTATATTACTTAGTGCAATGGATCGATAATATTGTGACTAACATAGACAATGAAGCAGTTAAAGAAACATAATAGACACACATAAGACAACAAGATAATCAAGGAGTTCACCCAACACTCCTGGGCTATGTCTCTTGGTCCAGCCTTCAGTGATGACCTCTCTATTATGTCTTTGAAAGCAAAGTTTTACAAAAGTGAGCTTAATTTTAGTCTCACACAACAGATATAAAACAACAAGGCTTTACTTCAATCCCCCAAGTCTTTCTGCATACACAAACTCTCCTCACTGACTCTCTGTCTTTGTTTTCTCTCTGTCTCAACACTGCCTATCTCTATCTTCTATCTTCTGTGGCTTTAAAGCCAATCGGCACTGTCTATTCGTTTCCCCTTCTTGGGCTCTCTGGCTTCTGGCCTTTGTCCACTTGAATCCCCCTCTGAGCGTTAACAATCATTGCTAAAAACATTTAGGGATGGTGGCCACCTATTCTATAATGGAATGGACGATCGATGCCTTTGAAATCCCAAAAATGGTCATTTTCTGTTGACACAGAGAAACATTGCAAAAAACTGGAAAAATCTGCCAAAACACTATTCATCGGACTTCAAATATTCATAAATTGTACTATATTTCTATTAGATCCACCTTTATATCGTGATCGCATCTCCATCATTGATATGAGTGATCTTTATCCAATGGCTGAGGTTCATTTTGGGCAGCGAAGGTGTACGGAGATTACCCGCCCAGAAAGGCAGTTTTCTCACACCACATGTCATTCACTGGATGGGATTGAGCGGAGCCCTGTCAAAACCACTTACCGCCTATGGCCCACTTGAAATCCCACTTGTTTCATGTTTTCCCTTTGTCTTTGGAAAATACATTAAAACATTGAAATTCTAGCAAAAATGGCTCATATCGGACTTGAAATAATATACAACTACATTAATAAACCCTTTCGGGTCTATTTTCATTGCATTAGTGCTTTGTTCTTTATATTTTGTTTATTTAACGAAAACGTGAAATACAAAGGAAAACCCTGTTTTTTGGAACTCAAAATATATGTGTTTTCATTTACATTCTCGTTGTGTCCGGCTATCACAGTTGCATGCATCGACCCCTTTCCTTTGTGTTGCTCTAATGCGATATTGCAATGTGACTTATCACAATCATATATCACATAAGCCCCGGGGCCATTGTAAGCACTCCATTGTAATCTACTGATGCGATACGATGGGTTAACCTGGGCCGTCAATCTGTGCACTTGATCGATGGTCCTCATTGACCCCACTGATTGCTATCACAACATTTACATGGTTGCCTCCGATAAGCTCTACCTACCACCGTTGATTGTGATATGCCAATTAGATCTAGACCATTGATTGGTCAGATCCGACGACTCCTGTGCATTGTTCCTTTAACCGTTGATAAGCCTGTTTTCCACTATTTCTTCATATTTTTGGGTCCCAATAGTGTTTTCAGCCATTTTGTGAAGCTTTTGTTTTCTTTTGTGATATTTTTGATCTTTAATAATATTCTGAAGACTTTAGAGGGTTTTTTGATCCATTTTGGATCAATATGAGATGTTGATGAAGTATGTTAAGCATGGAAAGAGGCCTCAACAAGGATATCCAGTTTTCCTTTCTCCTCTTGCACATTTAGGGTTTAAGGATTTGACTTCAATTCCTTGAGTTTTGACCTTTCTTTGATGGGCAGTAAAAAGGATCTCTTTAACCTCTATTTACACTACATTAATTATCAATCTAGGTACGATTTTTTATCTCAAGAGTGTACTTAGTCTGAGGTGGTCACTTGTTCAAGAGTAGTGCTAGTAGTATAGTGTTCTACAAAAGTAAATAAATGCTGGAAACAAACTCTTAATGTAATGGAAAGAAACTAAAATGCTTGTAACTAAATCATTCACTTAAGAAACTACAACAATCATCAGTCAAGGATGCAGTAATGATAACTCTTTCCTTTGTAAACTAATGCAAATGAAAATCAATCAAAGGAAAGATCTCCAATCTAGGAACTAGAAAACAATAGTCAATGTTTGCTACAGTTGTGGATCTTTCTGTTCACACCAAAGCAAATGCGGGAAATAACAGAAAGGAAAAACAACTAATCTATTAAAAAGATCGAACAACAAAGCTTAATCTACGGGAATGAACTAAGCAACAATCTTAACCGAAAGGAATTGAACATCAACCTTTAACCAATAAATGAATTGAACAACAAACTAAGAAAGGAACGACAAACCTAAGTAAGTCTATGAAATATTGAACGACAAACTTAACTACAAAATATTGAACAGCAAACTTGATCAAATGGAAACACACAGTGAATCTAGGATGATTGAATCAGTATCTTATTTTAGCGTAATAAGCATTAACCACAGTTATCAGGGAACAACAATTGCAATGATAATGGAACAGTAATCTAATGAACAACAATCATGGTTATAAGTAAACCGTAGCTAAATGAGCAGCAATTCCGATCTATAAATGAACAACAATATCATTCTATAAATGAATAGCAGTGTCAATCTATAAATGAATAGCAATATTCGACTTAGACAGTGTGATATTATTCTAGAATGAACAACATAACATTTTCAGTTACAAATAATAATCTTACCATTCAATTACTAATTCGACATAATAGAACAAGTCAATGAAATGTTTAAGAACAGAAGATTACTCTATAGAACAAGTAAAGGAAATCAAACCACACAAGACTATAATCGAAAAATAATGATACAGAAAGCAAGTGATCCACTAGGGTCGAGCCCTTAGCCACCAGGGACGCACTGCTGCGGTTACTCCAGAATCAGATAATAGAACAACAATGAAGTTTATGTATTAATCATAAAAACAGAGTTACAGTGATCGCTCTTTAAAGAGAGTCGATGATCAAAGTTCAGATTGCAACAGAAAATTATATAAATCAACAACAATATGCCCCCTGGGCTAGCAACATTGTCCCTTTTTATAGTGGCCAGGTGGAAATATAAAAAATATAGATAGCATTGAGGTAGTGATCCCTCAGGATCAAAGGATTCGGAGGGATTCACCATATCTTTGATCTTCAGTTATCTTTTCATCCTCTTGCACTGATACTGTGTTTCTTCTTCCTTTTCCTAGTCCATGTGCTATGCTCTTGATCTCCTCGTCTAGATGCGGTTTCCTATCAAAGGGACAACAGTTGGTTTTGCCTTCTCTTTTCCTCCAGAATGGTAATTTTCTATTGTCTTCACTTTCTGCATAAAAAAAGACAATAATTAATCATTTTATATTAATCACAATTCCCCTTAATTCTATCATAATCGTTTATCATATGATCATCTTAGAATGTAAAGAAGTTATGAATTAAAGGAAAAGATAGAGAAATAAGTGGAAATTACATACCTTTTCTAATGCTCAACACACCTCCCTGCTTACCCTTTTTCATGCCTGCATGAAAACATTGTAATTGACATACAAGGCAGTTAGGGAATAGGCTGGAGAAGGATTCTTAGTCAGTGGTCTACAACCATGATTCCTAGCTAAGCCTTCAAAAATATGCCCTGTCTGACCTTCAAGCAATGCATATAAGGCTCTATACCCTAGTGCAGGGTACCAGATGATTGGACTTTGGAACCTACAGCCTAACCAAAATGGGCATTCTCTTAAAATGAGGTCACCATAGATAACCAAGTGGTCAATAGCTAGCTTAAAATTCTCATAATTGAATGGCTCTCTGTTTTGGATATTCCAATTGGAAGTCTGGTATCAGAATTTGGCTATTGCTATGGCAAGGTCTTTGATGGTTAGGAAGTATTCTAACCCTTGTTGGATGACTGCTATGTGAATAGGTCCCAATGTCTAGATCACACCCTTCGTCTCATTAAGCTCCTATGTTTATTCCATAGCTGCAATGGGTTTCTAGGTTCATCCCTTACCCACAGATCTAACCCATTTTCTTGTCTTTGGAAGGTATTGTAGGCTTTAAGCCACTTTATCTGATTAATAGCAAAAGAAATAAATGCTTGAAGCTAGATATCACCCACAAAAGGGCTAGGGTTATTTTCTGTGTCTCCATCCAACACAAGATTATGTAAATAAAACTCGCATTAAAATCACTGGACTTTCACCCCATAATGCTTACAATAGTTTATGAAATCATCAATGGTTTTTATCTCTATAGGAACCCCTACCTTGACAGCCTTAATTTTCAATTGTAAATATCTTTCCATAAAAAACAAAGCATAGTTTCTAGCGGGTGCCTTACACACTAGAACATCAGTAGACAGAGAACATAAGGTATCCATTTGATTCATAGTTGTGTCTAGTCTATGGGTTACCTTTTTAACTTTTTCCTCTACCCTTCGTCATCCATCAAAGGCCTCACTCTTCGATGTATTGATGTTCTTTAGTTGTTGTTGTAACTTTTGATATTTCTCTTGAGGAACCGTTTCCTCTGTGAGCTTTTCTATCATTTGTTGGGCCTATGCCAGATCTTATTGCAGTTTTACTATCCTCGGGTCATTATCCATAATGACATTTTTGGGCTGGAGATCTACCTAGATCTCCTTATTACGACATCTAGTTTTTATAGTCTATGTTTCCTTCTCACGAAATGTCTGGTTGGTCATGCAGCTAGAGGAAAATGCCTCTGTTTGAGCTTCCTTGTCGCATACTGGTGTGTTTTCTGTTTGTGCTTTTGCATTTGTAATAGCCACATGTTGTTCCTTGCGGTCCTGGATAACAGGTTTGACTTGAGTCCTCTTGGTCTTCTTCTTATGGGATTTTGCCTAGTTGGCTACATGCTTTGCTCCAAGGGTTAATTTTGAGCTTTTCCCCATTTTTAGTACTCTCATTTGTTGTTGAAGTTGTTTAATTACATTAAGCAGTCTCTGTTGTTCCTTTCACAACTTTTGGATTTCATTTGTTTTCTTAGAAGGAAAAACTGTTTTCTTTCTTGGGCCTGGGCTTGGTACTTCAAGGATTGTACCCTCGCCTTGGCCAATTTCCATGTCTCCTATTTGGAACACTTCTTTAGTGTTCTCATCCCGTTGATTAGGTTTTTCCGGGGTAAAAAAACTAGGTTGATCTGCTGTCTCCCGGGCAGCTTCTCCTTCCACTTCTTCTTCATCGTGGATTTCTTCGGGTGTACTTCTAACTAGGCACAGAGTGTTCCTGAGATTGTTCTTCTTCTTTCTCCTCATCACACATCTCCCCAGATATGCTCTTATCATCAGCAAAGTGTTCTTGGAATTGTTCCTCTTCTTTCTCCTCATCACACATCTCCTCGGATGCACTCTTATCATGAGCAGAGTGTTCCTATGGCCCTTCTTCGGTATCGGGGTTGAGTGGACTATGAGGTTGGACATACTCACCCATGTTGGCCAAAATTCGGGCCAATTCATCTTCTTGCAGAGTGTTTTGTAATGGACTCTTGCTAGTTTTCCTGCTTCCTCCCCTTCTTCCTGACCAGATTGCTCACTTTCCTCTTTCGGTTCCTCTTCTTCATTTTCCTCTAGTTCTTCTTCATTTCCTCTCTTTCAAGTTGTGGGGGTTGCTCATGTTCTGAATCGTGTATTTCTACAGGCTGGCTACTATTTCCTTGGGAATTTCTAAGCATTCCTCTGATTCTTCCTAATCTGACAGATTTTCTTCGTTTCTGTGGTCTAACTAATGTGCTGGCAATGTGTTTTCATTTTGGGGCTGGTAAATCCAGTCCCCCATCTATCAAGAAAATCAATTCCTCCCAACTACTCTACTTTTGGGCAATACTGTAACTGACTATCAACCGAATTAAACCATGATGGCTTACTACTGATTCTACATGGCAAGATTTTCTTATACTTCGAGCAACATCATGCAATAAAAAATTAAGTACGCAGGCAAATTCATAGAACATTTTGTTTTCATACAGCTAACAGTTTGAGATGGCATGGTCTTACCACATCCTTTCTACCATTGCAAGCAATGTAGCTTTGGACAATTCTGGCCAATTCTGCCCAAGGCTCTCCTAGGGTTACTGGTAGGACTCCTTTGCCTTTGAAAGTAAGGTTCTGCCCTTCATCCTGGAAGATAGTTATAGCATCTTGCAACCTCATATTTTTTAGGGTCCATACTGGTCCAACAACTGGTAGTCCCGAAACTTCAGCAATTATCTTATCTGTTACTGCTATTTGTCTCCCTCTCACCATGGAATGATCTTCCTGCAAATTCTGTAGAAATTCAATTGCCACTGTCTTGTTAGATTCCTGTAGATGGTTAAGGTAGGCTATCCATCTCACCCTTACTAGGATTTTTCTTGCAATGTCAGAGACCATTAACACCTGTGGTTTGCTGTGAATTGATCTGCCTCCCATTTCGTTCAAGCTTAGCACACTGTAAAAAAAACACAGAGATGTCGATGGAACAACTAGCTGTTCAAACTTTAGCTCACTATTAAAAAACACAGAGAAGACAATTGAATAAAAAGTTGTTCAAACTTTAGCTTACTATTAATTTTTATAGAGCCAACTTACAGAAATGGCATTGGAACAACAAGCCATGCATATTGGGAAATACAATATCGTTAGACTTGCTATTCTCGAGTTTTGATGGAGTCATAATACCTCCAAATGATGAGTTGACATGTATGCCACCAAATTATGGAGATCACCCATGCCCTCCTGAAATGTGATAGGCTGTCCTTGGCTATTAAATAATGGAGCAGCATGTTGAACTGCAATCATATAGTGGAATAAAGGAATAGCGTATAGATCCATGACATGTTTACAAAAATAAGCGGATTACTAAAATCGAAGCTTATGATGGAAATTGCTAATAAATATGGAAATTTTGTGATATGATGCAAAAAATAGAGGATATGACAACTGACGTAAGTAAAAGTTCTTATGTGGTCATTATCCACTTTAACCATTATGATTGATTTATAAATGATTTTCATGTATAAAAGGTTCGAAAGGGTTATATAACATAATCTCATTTGAAATCACTATAAAGATGTGAGAAGAAGGGTTTATAATGACTATTGGTGTATGAAAAATATGACTTCAATACCATCAACAAAGCTCTATTGCCCTCAGGTGTCCACCTTAACAAAGTTGCTTATTTCACTCTTGGAACCATAATCCTTTGTGTATGCCTAGGAAAGTGTTGTGTGATGTCAGAATGGAGGCCATTGTGCTGGCTTGGTAACCAGATGAATCAAAATTCCATTCACTAGGGAGGAGTGAAAGGTGGGCAGGCCGACTCGTGATGAGACCTCGTGTCCCAAGGAATTTTTATTTTTATGATGTGCCTCTTGGATCGTATCCCTAGTGTGGTGACCATAGTGGGAATACCACTTCACTTTCTTCCTTATGATCATGGTAGGCTGGCTCTTGATGAGACTCCATATCCTTTATCTGACAAGCCATGTTAGTAATCATATAGATATGTAACTTTTCTTCTTTTCTTCTTTTTCTTTTATATAGCACTTTCCCATTTTTATACAAAGGGTAGCTCAACACTCCTTAGGAGTAGGGATGATGGAAGAAGTCTGAACATCTCAATAGAGGAAAAATACCCTTATTTTATTCAATAATAATGATCAAAGAGAATTATGGGGATTTAGAAAGAATCAACATGATAAAAATAATCAATCAAATTGGTGTTAGTGAAAATAAAGACAAAAAAGTGATATAAATAGTTGTGTCATTTCCTCTTTTGTCTTATTAATTCGATGCAATTTCTTTAAGGATAATGATTTTCTGTGGTTTGTTGATTTCAGTATCCTCTAGTTTTTGTATTCTTGCATAAATGTATAGCTATGCCTTAAATGAGCATCGCTCACAAAAATCCTCTAAATGGTGAAACATACATACACACAAAAAAAGAAGAAGAAAAATGTACTCAAAAAGTGTTCTTCTTTAGATGGAACAATTGTTGTTTCTCTAGAGGGACAACAAAATAATATTTGCGCGTAAAAATTGCAATTCATTTAAGAAGAACAATGAGCAAAAGAAAAAAAACATACTCGAAACTGTTGTTCCTTAAGAGGAACAACAACTGTTCCTTAATTGGAACAAGAAATAAAGAAAGCGCAAAGTAAAATAGCAAAAAATGCAAAAATGTTGTTCCTTCGGAAAGGAACATCAAGAGAATGAAAAGTGTTGTTTCTTCATAAAGGAATAGCAAAAACGAAAGTGTTGTTCCTTAAGACAGGAATAGTAGAAAATGAAAGGTGTTGTTCCTTCGGAAAGGAACAACAGAAAACGAAAGTGTTGTTCCTTTGGAAACGAACAACGAAAATGCAGAAATGATGTTCCTTCGGAAAGGAATAGAAAAAATGAAAAGTGTTGTTCCTTCAGAAAGGAATAGCATAAAACGAAAGTGTTGTCCCTACATAAAGGAACAACGAAAATGTAGAAATGTTGTTCCTTCGGAAAGGAATAGCAAAAAATGAAAAGTGTTGTTTCTTCGGAAATGATCAGCAAAAATGCGGAAGCGCTGATCCTTCAGAAAGGAACTACAAAATGTGAAAGTATTGTTCCTTTAGAAAGGAACAGCAAAAAGACAGAAATGTTGTTCCTTCGGAAAGGAACAGCAAAAAGACAGAAATGTTGTTCCTTCGGAAAGGAACAACAAAAAGGCGGAAATGATGTTCCTTCAGAAAGGAACAACAAACTGAAAAAGTGTTGTTCCCTCGAAAAGGAACAACAAAATGACAAAAATGTTGTTCCTTCGAAAAAGAACAGCAAAATGCAAAAGTGTTGTTCCTTCGAAAAGGAACAACAAAATGGAAAAAATGTTTTTCCTTCATAAAGGAACAACAAAACAGTGAAAATGTTGTTCCTTCGGAAAGGAACAACAAAATGCAAAAGTGTTGTTCCTTCGAAAAGGAATAGAAAAACAGTGAAAACATTGCTCCTTCGGAAAGGAACAACAAAATGCAAAAAAAAATGAAAAAATGCAAAAATCTGTACATAAAGTAATTTATACAAGCAAAAAGAAGAATTTATGTACCAAATTTAAAAGCAATGAAATTACTTAGTGAAGCAATGCCTAGGAAGAATTATTTTCCTTAGCAAGAATCTGAATATCAAAATCTTCCCAGAGTTGTTGGTAGAAGGATTCCCGAGTAAGTAGTTTATGGTACAATCACAATCGGTGGCCATTTTCTTTGAAGGTATGTCCATATCCATCAATAGAAGTCAAAGTAATGGTGCCATTGTCATGCACTTTCTGGATTTCATACGGTCCAAGCCAATGAGTCTGAAGTTTTCTCAAAAATTCCTGAAACCTGAAATCATATAGGAGTGCCCAATCTCCTTCGTGGAAGATTTTCACTTTGATCAGGGTGTCGTGCCATTTTTCTCTCTGCTGTTGGATTAATGCAGTGTGTTGAAGAGTCGAGAGCCTAATTTCATCTAGCTCGTTAATTTGCTGTAATCTTTACTCTAGGCCTCATTTAAATCCAGACCGACCTCCTGTGTTGTTCTTAACATTTGTATTTCAAACTCTATTGGAAAGATGGGTTCATTTCCAAATACTAGCTGATATGGTGAATAATAGTGGTGTTCCTCCACATTGTTCGGTATGCCCACAAGGCTTTCAAAAATCTTGAAGCCCAATCACGCCTGTGTGACACAATGGTTTTTATTAATATTGCCTCTATCACTTTATTCGTGCTCTCTATTTGGCCATTTGCCTAAGGGTGATACGGAGTGGTAATTTTGTGCTGAATGTGATAATTTTTTAATATTGCAGCGATTTTATTACCTACAAACTGTGGTCCTCCGTCCGTGATTATGTCCCTTGGGAGGCCATATCACACAAATATTTGGAACAAGAAATGAATCACAGAGTCCTCTGTAGCTCTTGGAAGTGCCTCTGCTTCAACCCATTTGGTAACATACTCTGTTGCTACCAGAATATATGTTTTCTAATTTGATGATGGGTTGATTGGACCAACAAAATCGAGCACCCATCGATCAAATGGTTTGATTACTAGTTGTGGGTTTATAGGAATTTCGTCGGATTGTCTAGGGTGTCCTGCTCTTTGGCAACTGTCACAGGCTTGAACAAATTTCTTCGCATCTTTAAAGATTGTGGACTAGTAATACCCTGTTTGTAGAACCTTTTGACTAGTTCTTCGGTCTGTGAAATGTCTACCACATAGTCTGTCATGACATGATTTCAGAATGTCAAATATTTCGTCTTCACGGATGCATCTTTTGATGTGCATATATACCCCTATATGAAATAGGTAGCCCCCAATCCAAGAAAATCGAGTACTACATTACACAATCTGTTTTCATTCATTGGCGGTCATATGCTTTGGTAATTTGCCTACTACTAAATAATTTGCAACATCAGCATACTAGGGTGTTTTGATAGTAACAAAAAATAAATGCTCATCTCGAAATTGACCTTTAATAGTTGTTGCCTCCACTGGCTTTGGCATTCATGAGAGAAAATCAACTCCAAGATTCTCTTTCCCGGGTCGATATTTTATTGTGATGTCAAATTCCTACAATAAAATAAACCATTTTGTTACTCTACCATTTGTAATAGGTTTATTTGCTAAATATTTTATAGCAGAGTGATCTGTATATAAAACAACAGGATATCTAATGATATAATGCCTAAATTTATTTACAACATATATTACAGCTAAAAATTATTTTTTAGTAACAATATAGTTTAGCTCAAGAGGAGAGAAATTCTTGCTGATATAATAGAATGCATGTGGTTTTTTGTCTTCTTCCTGCCCAAGGACTACTCCAATAGCTATGTCTGAAGCGTCTGATGAATTTTGAAATGGCAGGTCCCAATTTGGGCCTTTGAGCATTGGGGCTATTGACACAAAATTTTTCAGATCCTCAAAAGCACGGTTGCATTTATCTGTCCAAACAAAATCAACATTCCCTCTTAGCGCGTATAAAGGTGCAGCTATTTGAGAAAAAATGTTCTATAAATCTCCTATAATAACCAGAAAATCCAAGAAAATTGTGTGCCTCTGTCTGTGTGGTAGGAGTAGGTATTAACAAAATTATTTGAATTTTGGTTGGATGTACTTTTATTCCAGCGGCTGAGATATAATGACCTAGGATGAGTCCTTTAGTCATCATCATATGGCACTTTTCATGGCTCAAGCAGAGCCTGGTGGTGATACATCGTTGCAGCACCTTTTCCAATATGCCTAGTGTTGGGTCAAACTCATCTATGTATGATGTGAAATCATCCATATATACTTCGAGCCCTTCATTTATTAGATCAAAAAATGATTTGTAACTAAATCATCCAATTTCTTGAAAATGCTTTGTAACTAAATCATCTAATTTCTTGAAAATGCTTTGTAACTAAATCATTCACTCAAGAAACAACAACAATCATCAGTCAAGGATACAGTAATGATAACTCTTTCCTTTGTAAACTAATGCAAATGAAAATCAATCAAAGACAAGATCTCCAATCTGGGAACTAGACAACAATAGTCAATGTTAGCTACAGTTGCGGATATTTATGTTAACACCAAAGCAAACGCTGGAAATAACAAAAAGGAACAACAACTAATCTATTAAAAAGATCGAACAACAAATATTAATCTACAGGAATGAATTAAGCAGCAATCTTAACCGAAAGGAATTGAACAACAACCTTTAACCAATAAATGAATTGAACAGAAACCTAAGAAAGGAACAACAAACCTAAGTAAGTCTACGAAATATTGAATGACAAACTTAACTACAAAATATTGAACAACAAAATTAATCAAATGGAAACACAAAGTGAATCTAGGATGATTGAATCGGTAATATTATTTTAGCGTAATAAGCATTAACCATAGTTATCAGGGAACAACAATTGCAATGATAATGGAATAGTAATCTAATGAACAACAATCACGGTTATAAGTAAATTGTAGCTAAATGAGCAGCAATTCCGATCTATAAATGAACAACAATATCAATATATAAATGAACAACAGTGTCAATCTGTAAATGAATAACAATATCTGACTTAGATAGTATGACATTATTCCAGAATGAACAACATAATGTTTTCAGTTACAAATAATAATCTTAGCATTCAATTACTAATTCAGCATAACAGAACAAGTCAATGAAATGTTTAAGAACAAAAGATTATTGAATAGAACAAGTAAAGGAAATCAAACCACACAAGAGTGTAATAGGAAAATAATGATATAGAAATCAAGTGATCCACTAGGGCCAGGCCCTTAGCCACTATGGACTCACTGCTGCTATTACTCCATAATCAGATAATGAAACATCAACGAAGTTTATGTATTAATCATAAAAACAGAGTTACAGTGATCGCTCTTTAAAGAGAGTCGATGATCAAAGTTTAGATTGCAACAACAAATTCTATAAATCAACAATAATCTACCCCCTAGGCTAGTAGCGCTGTCCCTTTTTATAGTGGCCAGGCGGAAATACCAAAAATATAGATAGCCTTGAGGTAGCGATCCCTCGGGATCAAAGGATCCTAAGGGATTTGCCATATCTTTGATCTTCAGTTATCTTTTCATCCTCTTGTGCTAATACTGTGTTTCTTCTTCATTTTCCTGGTCCATGTGCTCCGCTCTTGATCTTCTCGTCTAGATGCAGTTTCCTATCAAAGGGACAACAACTAGTTTTGCCTTGTCTTTTCCTCCAAAATGGCGATTTTCTATTTTCTTCACTTTTTGCATAAAAAAAGACAATAATTAATCATTTTACATTAATCACAATTCCCCTTAATTATATCATAATCCTTTATCATATGATCATCTTAGAATGTAAAAAAGTTATGAATTAAAGGAAAAGATAGAGAAATAAGTGGTAATTACATACCTTTTCTAATGCTCAACAACTATTTGGCTTCCTCGACAATAATACTTTGCCATTCTCCTCTGTATGTCATTGTCTCTTTTAGCCTTCTCTAGGAGATTTTCAAGATGGTTGTTAACCCTCTCTAGCCAATGCTCCTTGTTTTCATTTATCGTTATGGAAAATGGATCATTTAAGGTAAGAACATTGGCTAGTTCAGCCTCTTTCTATTTCTCTAGTTCGAATGCTCTCTTTAGGCCTTTGGTTCTTGGCCCTTTTTTTGACACTTGTTCTTCCAGCTCACCAGGATCACCATATTTTCCATATGCTTCATCAAGTAAGGCCTTAGCCTTGGTCTCTTCTCTTTTGTCTTTGAGAAGGTCCACCTCCATGATTAGCTGTTTTGTCTTCAATTGTTGGTTTTCCTACTCAAGAAATGAAATGAAATATTTAGCTATATCTAATTGAGTTTGTCATGGTTTGATTTGGGTCTCTTTTCGTTTGATGATCAAACTTGTGTCTTCATGGTAATCATGCTACTCTAATTCAACAAGGTCAAATTTTATTTCTATCTCATGTAATTCCTCATCCTTTGGCCTCATTTCCTCATGAACAACTATCTTTGTGATATTTTGCTTGCCCTTCTGTACCTACTTTGTTGATGAAGAAGGCAGGGCCCCTCCCACAATCTCTAGGGCAAACACCTGCTTATGACCTCTCTAATAAGTACATGACAATGTGCCCAAATCTGCCCTCTTAGGCTTGATGACCTCATCTCTACTCGGTGACCCTGTATCATCATACAATGGTGATGATGATGGTAAAATAGGCTGAGATGATGGAGGTATAGATGTAGTGGGATGACATGGAGGGGGTATGTCTTCAACATGATGATCAGTGGGATGAGATGAAGAAGGCATATCTTTAGCATGTGGAGCTTGTGGAGCAGTGAAAATATCATTAGCAATAAAAGTGTCCCATGAGATGTTCAACTGATTAAGGTGATGGAGGACAATAATCTTGATCAGAGAGTGATGAAAGAGGTTGTTCATTTTCAGATCATACTTTTTTTTCCTAAAATATGTATGCCATTTTTACAATGCTCCTGAACAAATAATAAGGAACATTAACCATTTTGACTCTTGTGAAGTGCATGAGCAATCTGATATGTTATGTGTAGAGTCTAGAAAATATGCCTTCACAAGTGAAGTACTTCATGATGATTTTCATCATGGAATCATACTTATCGAGAAGGTTACTAAAAGGGAAGAATTTCTTTTTCTAATTTATTTTATAATACTAATCATCCAGGTTTTGAGCTTTAAACCACCTTTCACCCACATTAGGTATTCCAGTAGCAACAACAATGATGGTTGACGATATAGTGAAGGTTAAACCAACAAGGGTCACTTGATTTTGCTTAATATTTGAAATGAAAACACTAGTCAAAACAGGGTGGCTTTGAACTGTTTGTATAATTTCACAAAAATAAAAGCATCCCATATGCTTGAAACAAGAGACTATCATGGGTGATGCCGTTAGTTCTCTAGTTTTGTTAGGTTCAAACCTCGATATTCCGCCTCCTTTGTGTGGTCTTCTTTCTTTTGTGTCTTCCTCTTGTGAAACATCTTTTTTTTCTTCCTCCATGATGTATTTTTGTTCTTTTTGTCTTGAAACCCTAGGGATTAGGAAATGGGAGTGGTAATAGGGTAGGAAAAATTTAGGGAATGGGGAAAGGTAATGGTAGAAGTGTCCTTAGACAAGTAATTTTATTAATCAGAAAAAATAATTACACAGGGAATTGGTATTTTATTACAGATATGGTAGTATGGATGACTAGAACTTAGGGTTTAAGGGAGAATAAATTTGGAATAGGGATTTAGCAATACAGGGGTAGGGATAGGGTTTAGTGTGATGTGGGAAGGATAGTATGGTCTTAGGAACATTTTTGGAGGTGTGGGAATGAAACTAGGGTTTGCAAGTTTTGAGAACTGAAAGTTTCACACAAGAAACTTAAAACCATGAATTGATGACTTGTGAAATGTAAGGAACATACAGTAAGGCCTTAATTACTTGCTAGGAGGTTAAGAAACCTTGTGCAGAAGGTTTGGAGCACTTGCTTAAAATTTGGGAGCTTACAGATGAAGTTTGACAAGTGCGTAGCACTTTTGATGCATGCGTAACACCTTTGATGAGTGCACAACGCCGACTTCAAATCGACTTCTGAGTTCCTTCCTGAAGTCCAAATTGAGCTCATAATAGAACATCAGAAACATTTCTCTCTTGGATACACAATGTACCTATCCATAACTGAAAATGATCAATTATAGCCCCCAAGAAATCAATTCTTCCAAGACTGGTAAAAAGTGCAGAATGAGGGTGCAAAATTGAAGTTTTCTCTTGCAGTAAACGTTTGGAGGTCTTACGCAACTCCAAATTGATCGCATGATAGCTCATTCTATCTAGTTATCATTTGATGCATCACATAGGTCATTTTGACAATACATCTAGGAGACAAATACATTTTCCCAAGGTCACTCCAGAAGTGCAACAACTCTCTTGTAGCAAATGTATTTTTGACATTTTTCCAAAACCATAACACCTGTGTAAAAATTGAAGGATGTTGTTCATAAATGGACTATTATGGATAATAACCTCTCTCACATTTGTAAAATTCATCTTTCTTGGGTTGGAAAGATACTTTGAAGCAAAATTGGCCTTATGTGTGGCAAATGATTTGTCCCTTGGAATGAATTCTTGAAAAATAATGGAGACATGATGTTTATGAGTTGGAATGGCCTCATACTTGCTAAAATGACCTCCCTTAGGCCTCCTCTGCTTATATGTCTTTGATTCTGTTAACACCCAGGTTGTCCTCTTTGACTCCCAAGAGGATACGGCTGGGGTAACCACTAACCAACTTTGGGCTGCAGCTTCTAGCCCAGCTGCAGTCAGAGGGGGCTCTCTCTATGTGGTATGGTCACTGCTTGCAGTGAAAGTTTTAGGCTAGGTAGGATGTTGTTTTGGTTGTTGAAATGTTTGGTTGGGGAGGATGCTTCTGATATCCCTTAGACTCTGTGTTCAGGAAAACTAGTCCATTGGGCAATGGGGTCTTTGAGTGTTGTTCCCTTGGTATCTTGACTGAGATGCAGATGCGTTTGCAGGGCCTATAGGTATACTGTAAAACAATGTGTCATGACTGAGTGTGAAACAATGAACAACTTAGCAAAGAGCACTAAAGATTTCTTTACTTGAGCTGATTGGTGTGAAGGAGACGAGGTGATCTAGTATTAAAGGTGGCACTTAAGAATCAGTCTTTAAATACTATAACTGAAGAAAACATAAAGAATGACTAAGATTGAGCTCAGGGTATTTCAGATATTAAATCCTGCAACTATTCTTCTTCTTAGCCATTTAGTTTTGAGCACAGGAATAACAGTGAAAAACATAACGGAAAAGTGACAAACATACGTGTAACAGAGGGCAAATAGAAAACTTATTGTTCCACGGGATACACCGGAATCCTGTAAAAGCAAACCATACACCAGCAAGCCATCATGAAAGACAATATTTGGAGAAATCCCATCACCATTTGTATTAGCAATCTGAACACTTACACCATAAGAGTATCAGAAAAGATAATGAAGTTCTTCTTACATCTAGCGTCCAACCCCTCTAAACAAACGCGAGGGGGAATATATAGAAGTTCCCTATACAAAAATCCCTCAGGAATTAGGTCATCTGAGAGGAAAAACCCTTACAATGCTACAGAGAAAGTAGGTGAAAATTTATTACAAGTGTACAAGTTTCTTTAAAGCAATTAACTCCTGACAAGATAACTTGTTGACCTTCGGACACTACGGGTTTAACTTGCAGTTTTTTCATTAAATATGGTGCTGAAGTACTCTGTCATTTCTGATTTTCTGTATCTTTCTTGCTCCTGTTGCCTGTACCTGCTGATGTTGATGCTGATGCTGTGTACCTGTGCTGAGGGGGCTCAGCGTCTTCATGCCTGTTGTGCTGACTTCAGCCACCTGTAAGCTCAAATGGAGATTATGCTGCAATAGTTTTCTTCTTTAGCTTTGATTCAAAATTAGCCTTACCAGTTCCTGCCACGTTTCTGGATGGGGAAGCTGGTGCTTCAAAATTGCCTCAATGGTCTCATCAGCCTCTGTGTACTTGTAAAAATCTGGAGGCTTGTCGAACAGATGTGCCACCTTATTTTTAATGAAAAACAGATTATCTATTTTATCAAAAAGGCCTCGTCCTGTTAATGGGCCTGCTGTAGATGATCCTGGAGCCTCAGCAATCTGCAAGGCTGAAACAGCACTTAATCTCTTAACGTACTTCTCATAAGAGAGAAGCCTTCCTGCCTCTTCCAAACTGGGGAGCCCTTTGTCCTGTAGGGCTGTAAACCTGTTCTGGAACTTGGTTATGTCTGCCTGCATGTCATGCACCCTCCTGTCCAGAGTCTGAATCAAATTTCTCATTGTTGTGGTCCTCTTTATCATGGAGATAGTTTCAGTCCTGTTCTCGATTCCCATTTGGAACAACTGAGAACTGTTCCTATGATTCAAAATTTCTATCATCTTAGGGGCAATATCTGCCATATTGCCCAGCTCATTTCTTGCTCTGTAAAGCTCCTTCTTTGCCTTGCCTATGAGCCCTATCTGCTCATAAATGGCCACAATGAACTCCCACTGATCAGTGACCTCTTGCCCGATGGCAGTCCATATCATCTGTTTTGTTTCTGCAATCACCTCCTCAAAATTGAGCTTTTTCTCTAGCTCTGCAATGGTCTTCCTCAAGGCTTTTACCTCCCTTTCCCTCTCTGCCACAGTCATCTTTGATTTGTCATAGCTGGCTTCTAGTTTGGCCAGCTTCTCCTTGGTGACATTTATCTCTGAGACTTGGCCCTCCAGCTCCTTGACCTCTTTCATCAGCTTTTCCATGCTCAAGCTGGATCCTTCTGGTGCTGTGGCCCCTGTTGTTGTTTCAGCTGCTGATGTGGCAGTAGTAGGTGCTGCAGTAGTGGCAGGAGCTGCTGCTGTCTGAATTGTAGGGGCAACTTGGACATCTGTGGAGGACTGAGGTGGCTGGGAGGCAGTCTCCCCTTGTTTTTGCTGCATGGCCTTCTCCAATTCTGCTTCCATCTCTGCCAACCTCTGGTTCATAGCTAGGAGTAATTCCATAGCTTGGTCCACCT
>APFE030922106.1:0-16134 GCA_000404065.3 Pinus taeda
AGTACAATACTCCTCGCAAGTACTTAGTACTATCTCCACCTATTACACACAAACTAGCTCAGATCTGAATCAATCACAGGTTCAAATCTCCTCCGCTGCTTGCCTGCCTCCACTGCGCAATCCTGCTTGAGAATAGATGAGAATGGCTGATCCAAACTCATATTTCCCTTGTGTTTCACTACACAATCCTCATTGGAAATCTCAATCCACTGATTGTGAAAATCTCATGCACAACTATAGTCACAACTAACAGCTGTCTTGCCCTTTCACTCACCTCTAACACTTGTCTCCACTGGATTGTCCATGCACTGAGTTAACTGATGTATTCTTCAGTTGCTTTATGAGTTAATAATTAGTGAATTAATTAATAACTAATTCACACCACTCAACATTAGTCTATTTGCAGTTAGACTAACTACAACTAGTTCAACTAAGTCAAATTGAACACAACTCCAATTCCTGATCCAACTCCACACAACTCAATCACTGAAGTCCTAACTGAAGTCCTCCATGCAATAGCTCAAGTTAACCCATAGGATAAAGGATATTCAGATGGTAAAATTGTATCTAAGCAATCTATGGCAGAGGTAGAGTCAAGGGTCTAAGCTGGAGCCACATCACCATCTAACTCCTCCTTTGGAAAAGGAGTGGGATGGTTGTCTGTAGAGTTAACAATGGATTGATAGCTAAGTTCTGTTGTAGACATGGGGAATGCCATTCCACGAACTTGGCCTCCATCTAATGTGGTCGTAGATGAAGGTAAGGTCCAAGGGTTTGAAAAATAATGAGTTCGAAAGAAATCTTTCCGTGAAGGCCCCTTGGAGGATGAAATTGCATTGATTCTAGTTGTAGGAGGGGGAAGATCAAATATACCCATCAAGGAAGAGTACATCCCAACTCCTAAATTCTCTATAGGTTGACGAGGATTATCCACCAATGGAATGGTAGAATATGAAGTTACACGAGAATCACCTAGAGAATAATCTAATTGATCAATTTTAACAATTCTTCCGTCATGAGGAAAACAAAGGATGCGGAATAGAGATGAAACTATGGCATCCATCTCATAAATCCAATTCCTTCCTAAGAGGATGTTGTAATCTAGGTTGGCATCATCGATTTCTACCTCAATATTAACGACCTTTTCTCCAACACATATAGGAAAAACTGAGATAATTCTGTGTTCTTCATGCATAATATAGGTAGTTGGTTCATGATTTTCTAGTTTATGAAAATGTATCTTGCTGCATAGTTCTTTTGGAAAACACACATTCTTTGTGTAGGGTGGGTACTTCAAGAGGAGACGAAGACTTCATAACCAGTAGCCACCTTCCACTTCATCCACCTTAGCCATCCCTTCTTTCACCATCACCCTCACTAGTTTTTCATCATTTTTCATTAAAATTCTCCTAAACACATTGAGCGAATCTAGCCATCTCTTATCTTGGATATTGACTCCTGAGTGCTCCTAGACCTTCTAACACTCCATTCCACCCATCAGACACCTTTCATAATCTTCTCAACACCTCAAAACTAGCTCTGCGCTATTTCTTATAGGTTTCCTGTAATTCCTATAGGTTTGTAGTACATCCTGTAGGTTTTCTTGAAATGACTTGTTTTGACACCGAATTGATGGGAAATATCTAGGAAGTCACAAAAAGCCTCCTAGGACTCCTCCACACAATCCAACCACTTCATAAACCTTCTAGCCATCCTCAAACACCTTCAATCCACCTATCAGATCCACAAGAACAATTAGTTTTCATACTTGAATTTGCCTAAAAAGACCAAAAAAGTGAAAACAAATTTAGTTTAGTTTCTTTGCTTACACACTAGTATTGTTTGATTCTTTTTACTTCTGCAACTTAGATAGTAGCATTGGTTTATTGTTTTTATAGCATCTTTGCTTAGCATAGCTTCTTAAATGGTTAATTAGGGTATGTCGTGGTTTAGCATTACATGTTGGCTTTTTCCATTACTGCAGTAGAGTAACTCTCTTAGAGTAGATTTGTCTTTCTTCCATCAATGAAACAAGTTTCTTCTGACTCTATAGAATTCTATCTTGGAAAACCAGTGATCTCTCGCCAACCAAACAATGACAATAGGTAGAACCATCACCTTTACTTGTGCATACAATACTGTCACCTCCAAGTTTGTATGAAACCCAAGTTGGTAAGTAAAGTTGTTAGCCTAGGAGTTGCAGCATCCTTGTTGCAATACTGGTGTTCATCACCTTCTGATTCCTCAACAACTTCATACAGGTCTGTAGAAAAGACTTCAAGACATTCGCATCCACCTCCTGTGTCAGAACCAGTATTATCTCATAGTTATCCTTCTAAGTTAGCTGCATGGTAGAGGTTGAGGCCCCATCATCCATAAAGCTTCGCCTCGCCTCCATGAATCCTTTATTTTCCTTCAAGATATCAAATACGAGAGCCTTTTTAGTAGTCTTCCTTATCCATGTAGCTTCAGCTTCCTTTTTCCCATCAGTGTAATCATTCCCAGTCGTGGTTATGCTTCTTCTTACAATGTTGATGTGCGGTTGATCTTCTCTTGGCTCAACGGCCAACATTTGGACATTTTCTGTAGGTTGCTCATTTCTATTCTCCTACATATTTGAAATAAGGACGATATATTATTCTATGACATGATTAAAAAAGTTACAGTAATTATAGGTCATCGTCAGGTTCTGACAGTCTTTTGCAAAATGTCTTGCATATCCACAGTTATAACATATAATCTGGCCATGTCCTCGAACTGCTCCTCCTCCTCGTCATCTTCCTCATCCTTGAAATCCTCCTTGACCAACATGTTGGCCTTTCTCTTCATGCACACATCCTTTGGCTTGTGGTCTATAACTATCCGCAGTGTGCTCCATTGTTAAGTCATAACTTCGGTAAAATTTTTCATCATGACCTATCGATCTACAAAAGTTACAGAATGGTTGTTTCGGGATTTATATATATTTTTGTAATAGATATCAGTCTTCAGAGTGATGTTGAGCTCGTTCCCTACAAATATAACTCCACATACTTAGATTTACTGGATAGGCGCACCACTTGCAACATAATCTCTGAATATGGGACATTTATCCTTGTAGTGACCTTCTACTTTTCATTTCGTACACTACACTTCTAATATTTCTAGTCTAACTTATTTACCCTTCTTCAAATAATGTAATTCTAGGGTCAATGCAGCTAATTGATTCTGTATCTTTTGTACTCTTGCATGTGTATCTCCATCTAGCAAAGCTTCCAGCTTCATCGTAATCTCTAATGCTTCATCTTATGTCATGATCTTTTGTTGTGTCAATAGTAACCTAATATGTGGTAGTAGTGTGGCTATGAACCATTCCTTATGTTGTTGTGGGGGTATCTAAAACCTCACTTGACCCATCAACACCTTGAATCGTTGATCCACCTCCCAAATAGATTTAGTCAGTGCTTGTTTGATCTCTTTTAGCTGTGTAATACATTTTGATTCTAATTTTGGATTCTTGAACTCTATTACCAAGGATTTCTCAATTTCATCAAACATAAAAATCAACTTATTCATGGAGTATTTCATATACCATGTTAGCATCCTCTCCCTCAACGACGTGATGATCTATGCCTTCTTTACGTCATCATTATTAATTTGTCTTGCTATCCATATTACATCAACTATGAACTAAAACTGGTCAGGGTCCTCTATTCCTAGTCCTCTGAACATAGGTAGCTTAATTTCATTAGCCATTATTCTTCTTGGGGGGCTAGGTGGACAGGGAGGTGTAGGTGAAGCTGTAGGGGAAGTATGGGGAGGGGGATGGGCGTGACTGGTTGGATAGTTGGGGAATCCCAAAGACACCCTGATTCTTCTCAGTTCCTTACATTGACACACCTTCAGGATGGGAGGGGGAATATCACGAGGATGTAGGGTTACTTATTTCTTCTTTGTTCTTAGATTCTAGAAGAGGGCCATAGTCAGTCTCAATAAAATTCTTCAAATCTATTCTATACCATTTCCCAGTTTGCGTAGCTCCTAGTTCCAACTTATTTCTTCTTTTCCCAAACATTAATCTGATTGCATCCACATAATCTTCTTTTCACACAACATAATCTTAATCCATAGCTTTAGGTAATTTAAGAACTTACCTCTTGGTCCTTTGAAGAATCTTCATTTAGCTTCTCTATAGGACATGATTTGGTTGATCGTCAAATCAATGACAAATCTTCCCAAAATTTTATTGATGCAAAAATAAAAAACCCTTGAGATATTTTTATTGATCCTTTTGAGCCACTGTTTCAAATCAGGGTTCCACTCCGGTTCATCACCCTTGAAACAGGTCTTATGCTCAAATAACTTAGATATCCACTCAAGCAATTAAATGTGTAATGAACCAAATAAAATATCATATTAATCTTCGAAGATATATCACTACAACCAAGCTTTAGTTGATAAATGTGGGTTTTTTTCTCTTTTTCTAAAAATTATCTTTCTTTCTTTTAGAATCACTCCTGGAGTTCTTTCTTCGACGGAAGTCAAATCATATCCCTTAAGCAGATCTCAGTCCCAACAACAAAACCATTTGCTGGTCTTACAGGGCTTGACCTAGGTTCAGAGTGTGTTGTGCACCAACAAAACCCTCAACTACTGGCCCTTTTAGAAAATTTGACCTATAAGCAAATTGTAGTCTCAACAAAAGTAGTTGTGGGAGGCTGTAGAATGAGGCTTCTACAATGAAAGACATATCCACTATTATAGACATATTTGGGCACTGCAACCCCAATCATATGTCCATAAACCAAGGGATTATGAGTCCCTAAAAGTGTTGTTTCATACCCTAAAGGAACAAGGTGAGCTGATTACATCATCTCCCAGAAGTTCTCCACAGAAAATTACTCAGAACTGGTCAAAACTGGACCATACAGATTGCTCAATGCTAAGGGTGTGATGCATCTGACCTACAACATGCAAAAAGTGTGATGCATACTGAGGAGCCCTTCTATAGGGTACGATGGGCGAGAGTAGAGAAATGGAAAAGACAGTTTGCAAGGTGGATGATCATGGAATCTTCCAGAAACTTCTCCTGTGACACTTGCCTCTCTGAATTTGCCCAGGGATGAGTAAGAGATCATGAATCTCCAAGTGGAACCAAGAACTATCAGAGAGAGGACACTAATCAAAATCCCAGAAGTTGACTCACCCCCCTGCAAACATCTATATATGGATCCCTCATCCCAGAGATCCAGGGGCTGGAATTTTCCATCTTGTAAGGTAGTGTTGTTGGTTTCCTGGTGGAACATCATAGTGTTGGGTGATCTAAGCTTTTCATGAGGTGAAGAAGGGCTTTCATGCTGAGAGGATGATGCAGGGTCAAATCAATGGGTTGTAATCCTCTCTTCTACTCTTTCTATTAATAAAGCTATTCAAGTTTTCCTCCACATTTTTGTATGTTTGATGATATATGCATTTGTGTGATCAATATATATATGGTCCTATATTGTTTATGATTGTAGATCCCAGTACTTTGAAGGTATTATGCTGCTTTGACTTTATAGGTACTCTTTGAAGCGGGGTAAGCAAGGAAGGAGCGGAAAATATCTGTTAGAGGGGAGAAGGAACAAGCAAGGAACCAAGCAAAAGATTGAGGTTGGTTTTTGGTCAATTCAGAGTGTCCTAAATTGTTGTATTAATTTTCAATCCGGGAGTCGTAAACTATTGAAGTGCAGAACACTATATGTGCAAGATAACCTATTTCTTATTCTTTTGTCATTTTTGAGTTTTTGTTTTGTTTTGGGTTTATTTATATTAATTCCCTAATGTGAGATGGAAATTCTAAAAGACAAGTATTATATAAATGTTCAAGGTAATGATGTCTTTTAAAATGATTTTCAAAACTTCAAACTTTCTAAAAATGTGCAATGATGAAACTAATTCTTGAAAAGAGAGTGAAAATGTGCCACTATTCTAATTAAACAATGGTGAACTAGTGACCATGAAACCCATTATCCTTGCTGCCATGAAAATATAAGCAAAACTAAACTCAAAGAAATCTAAGAATTGCAAGTAAAGTAAACTAAAATCACATTACATCAACTCATATTCTGACCCCTCACCATTCGACTCGCTTTGGCTTTAGGAGGTAATCATAAACAACTTGAGCACTCTGATATCTAATTTGCAGAAAATAAAACTAATATCAAACTACACACTTCATACTTCAATTCCTCACCATTCGACTTGCTCTAGATTTAGGAAGTAACTGAGAATGTCATGAGCAATTCAATAACTAACTTGTAGAAAAATAAACTAATATCAAGCTACACACTTCATACTTCAATCCCTCACCATTCGACTCGCTCTGGGTTTAGGAGGCAACTGAGAATGTCATGAGAAATTCAATAACTAACTTGTAAAAAAATAAACTAATATCAAACTACACACTTCATACTTCAATCCCTCACCATTCGACTCGCTCTAGCTTTAGGAGGTAACTAAGAATGTCATGAGCAATTCAATAACTAACTTGCAGAAAAATAAAATAATATCAAACTACACACTTCATACTTCAATCCCTCACCATTCGACTCGCTCTGGATTTAGGAGGTAACTGAGAATGTCATGAGCAATTCAATAACTAACTTGCAGAAAAGTAAATGGGCAAAACTGAAATAAATAACACAATGCTGGAACTAAAAACTAAAGGAAATGAAAATCAACATAAGGACAAGAATGATCCCATGTCATTAGTCATTAGAAAACTATGTGCTTCCCGGGCTGCCTATTGTGATCTGAAACAAAAGCACTGATCAGTTAAAAACGTGAAAAACTATGGACAGCTATCAAGCATTAACACCATAAGAACTGTTATACATATACAAGTGAATGGTTATGGCATAAGAACATAAAGAAATGAAACATGAAACTTTACAATAATAAACAAGACCTCGGCCTATGTAGGGGCCCTCTACACAATCCTTGGACAGTCAACAATCAACCACCAATTAAGCTTAAAAACAGAGACTTCTCATGTATTAAAATGCAGTCACAATACAGTGATAAAGTTACGGCATAGTGGGTTCCTTTACAATCAAAATTAAATTGTCAAAAGCTAACTCCTATGCATATGAGAATGCATTATTTATAACAGAGGATAATATAACTATTTTCCTACATTCGGTGCTGATATAAGACACGTAAACAACCACGTCCCAAGATTTAGCACTATGGCTGCCATAAGGATTGAATATTTGGAAGGTGGTTGTTGGATCCAGTTCATGGAGAAGTCCACAGCTGTTAACTTGTCCCCTGAGATCTAGGAACAACCACGCAAAGATTCACATGGTGAAAAACAGAGTTTTATCACCGTAGGACTCTTGAGTTGACCATTGTTTTGCCCACTGGACTATGGCCTTTTCTGATGAATCCGACTGAGCCAATAGGACTCGGTCCATGTCCACGTCGGTTGCAACTTGCCCATGTGGCTCAAT
Source organism: Pinus taeda (assembly GCA_000404065.3). Taxonomy (NCBI): domain Eukaryota; kingdom Viridiplantae; phylum Streptophyta; class Pinopsida; order Pinales; family Pinaceae; genus Pinus; species Pinus taeda. The sequence goes on from APFE030922106.1 coordinate 7,473, forward strand.
TCGCCTGAAGACACATGCAATATAGACTTTGACAAAATAGCTACGGAAACTTGGGCTAGCTACGGAAAGTGACAAGATTCCGCAGCTTATAAACAAAAATCTAGTTCAAATAGCAACACAAACACATAGTCAAGAAACCACTTTAAATGCCCTTTTTTAAACTATTATGCAATGATACTGATGATTTAGGAGGTTCATATGAATGGAAAGAAGCTAGAAAAAGGTGTAGGAAAGATGCAGTTTTGGGACTCAACATACCCCCACTGTGAAGGTGTTGCATGTCCTCATGCAACCAAAATTTGGACTACCTCCCATTCGAACCATATGTTTTGAAGCTTCTGCTAGTACATCCGGCCCTCTTCCTCTCTTTCTTGGTGCTGCTAACATCTTGGGCTTCTTGATCAAGCATATGAATTTAAGACTAACCAGTGCTCTACTTATCTTTTTTTGCATTTCTTCTTCAATTTTCTGTTCTTTTTGTGCCATAGTCCCAGGTGTAGCATGGTGTTGTCATGGATGATCTTGTCCAGTCTGCTATATTCTTTGAGTGCCTCATTTTCATTTTTAATATGTCAATTTAAAACCTCTAACTCAAAGATTTATTGTTTCAATGATTGGACTAGGGCTTCTTGTGCTATGTGAGGTTGAGTGGATGAAGTGCTAGGACCTGTGGCTGTTCTTTCCAAGGATTCTATGTAGTCATACACTTGTTGCTACTTTGGATCTATTTCGGGTGTCGTTTTCCTAGGGCTGTCCCCAAAATGTTGTGCAGGAGAATTGACTTCAAATTTTGGCTGAGAAGGACTTATGTCATCACCTTGAGGACTAGTTTCAACACTTGGCTAAGAATGAGGTGGACTACTGCTAGCTGGGGTTTTCTCAGGTGTTCCTTCTCCCAAATCAACAAAATGGGCTCCTTTTGTTTGTGTTTTTCTCAATTTTCCTTTAAGCCTGCTACTTCTTCTTACATACTACGGACTACTGTCTTTTTCCTTTTGTTTTCCTTTCCCTTTCTTTTTGGCCATAACTGACTGTTTCTAAAGGTGAACCAATCTCTCAGACAATACTTGATGGTCTTCTTATGAGGAAGGGGTTTGATGCACAACCTCAATGCTTCTTTTCTCTTTTGATTTTGTTGGCTTTTTACCCTCAGTCTCTTCCTTCCTCCTTTTAGACAATCTTTCTTCCCTACTAGTTTTCTCAACTGTTTTAATAGGAGTCTTTTCCTTCTCCCTTTTAGACAGTCTTTCTTCCCTACTAGTTTTCTCAACTGTGTTAGTAGGAGTCTTTTCCTTCCCCTTTTTAGACAGTCTTTCTTCCCTACTATTTTTCTCAACTGTTTTAGTAGGAGGGCTTTGATTTTTATCATTTTTTCTCTTTCCTCTACTTCTTTTTGATGTACTGCCTTCAGGGGTTTCTTAGAGTTCTTCAATGAAATTTCTAATTAAAAATTGCTCCCAAGTATCCTTTTTCTCCTTTAATTGTTTTTCTATCAGGATTTTTATGACACCATGGTGATACAAATGTGGTTCTACGTCCCCTAGATGCTTTTGAACAGTTACAAACATCCTTTTCAAACTATTTAGTAAGAAATATGGCAAATTAAGGACCTGGTTGTCTAGGAAATTCATCAACAGAGATGCATGATACATGTACATTGCTCCAAAACGTCCCTCACAGGTGATAAATTTTTGAATAACTAACAATAAGCTAGCCCATTCTTCTTTTAAAACATGAACAGGAATTCCCTTTTTGAAAACGGTGACATCCATACCTGGTTCCTGTAAGATCACTCCCTAAGCTTCATCACCAATGCCCCAGTTCTTAAACCAGCATTCACCTCCCTAGGGAGGCTCTGTGGCAGCTGCTATTGACGCTTCAGTTACTATGAATTTTAGGTCTAGTCCATTAAAAGACCTTACAAAGGCCTTTGTAACCTCCCTATGGTAGCCTTTGAATTTCTGGATAAAATGTAACCACCTGGCCTTATTCAACATATCTTTCACTTGCGGATATCATTCAAAAAACTTAGGTCCCTCTGGTTCTGCCCTCAATAGCCATCCCATCATTTCTTTTGTTCTTTAAAACTCATCTGAATTAGCAGAGATGGTTAGGGTTTATGAAGGAGACTAGCAACTGTAAGCGGATATCATAGAATAGGTACACGGAAGAAGCAGAACAAAGAACAAAATGGGGTGAAGGCTTATGTGAGAATGGTGGAAATGAAGCCATGAGGTCAATAGAGCAGTAGGGGGAGCAAGTGAATCTGGTGGTTTTTAAAATTGGTGACTGTAGAATGGACGCAAGCACTTTTATAAAACGACTGTGGATTTTGTGCGACTGAAAGAAGCCGTAGTCAAATCAACCATGATTCGTAATGACAAATGGAGTGTGGGAATATTTCCAAACTTGAGTTAAATCTATGAATTTAATCATAGGACCGTTGGAAAAGGAATGCATGGCGTATGGAGGAATGGCGTGGAATGAAATGGTTATAGAGGTGATTTCGTTTAATCATTGCATATAGTTGAGCTTGTGATTTAATAACTATGCAAAAAAATGTGTTAGAATTCCATTTGAAATAAAGTTTTGTTCATACCTTTGGAATTCTTGTCATTTTTCCTTAGTCTTCAATCAGTTGCTCCTCGTTGGTGCTTTTGAATGCCTTATTTCTTCATAATATATCCTCATACCTGCATTTGATTTCATGATTGCTAAACCAACATCTAACTGTAAAAATTTGTTTTTTTTTGAAAACACAGTAGTGGCTGTAGAAACCCTACTGGCTGCGGAAACTGACCTTAATTGTGGAAATTGACCCAACAAGCTTATAACTAAATGAGATGTATAAATGATGACTGACTGGACAGAAAATAGTCATAATTTTTTTTATTAATGGAATGAAATGAATGAAATGGAGTTGAAATGAAGTGATGTGGAATGGAAATGAGATGGAGTGGAATGAGGATGATGTGGAATGGAAATGAGATGGAGTGGAATGAGGATGATGTGGAATGGAATGAAAAATGAGAGAGATTTTTTTTTTTTGGAAAATATAGGGTGTCAGGAATCCCTGTTTTTTTCCCTACATTTTCAGTATAAGGCTACCAATCAATGATTGGTTTTTAGGCTGATCAAACTTTATTTTATTTTATTTTATTTTATTTATTATTATTTTTTTATAGAAAAGAACAAAGGCTAGGCTAGTGGAGAAGAAGGATTCTTCTTCACCAGCCTTATTACAGAATTATCTTGAAACATTTTGACAAATTCATCTTTTGAGAGTGGCTTATGATAGATGTTTAGTCTGTGGCCATTCACAATAAGAGGAGTTTGAAATTCATCAATGGTCTTGATTCTTACTGCTCCATTTCTAAAGACTTTATCAATCTCATATGGCCCAAGCCAATGACTCTGAAATTTGCCTTTAAAGTCTTTAAACTTAGAATCAAATAGCAATGCCCAGTATCCTTCTTGAAACTTTTTCTCTTTGATGTATTTATCATGCCACCTAGCTCTCTGATATTGAACTATCTCAGTTCTTAGAATTTCTTCATGTTTGATCTCATCTAGCTCATTCAACTGCTCCATTCTATGCTTTTGGACTTCTGATAGATCCATCCCTGTTATGAAACCAGCGCAAGAAAAGATAGAAAATATAGATCAATGCCTTAGAATTCAGCCTCTTCGAGGGGGAAACCTCCTTTACATTACATAAATGAACACTTCTTCGATGATACAAATGAAAAGACCTCCTTTCTATATATAGGAGTCTAAGGGGTCATAAAATAATCAGAGCCTACATAAAAATAATAATGTAAGGGTGCAATAATAACAATAGTGGGCTTCTATGGGGCACAATAGTAATGATATGGGCACTACGTGGGTACATCAATATAATAAGTGGGTTGTACTAATAACAATAAGGGGTTACACTAGTAGTATAGGGGCCTAACATGCCCCTCTCCTTCAAAAAGCATGTCCTCAAATGCTTGAGTTGTTCTTGAGTTCTGTTTATAAAATTCTTGTCCTCCCATGTGGAATCTTCAGTGGGTAAGTTCTTCCACATGATGAGATACTCTGAAATTGATTGATTTCGTAGCTGTCGGGTTATTGTTTCTGTGACTGCTCCAGGTTCCAATATGATTTTTCCTTCCTCTTCAACTTTTGGCAATAATTTTTGAATTGGGATCTTTTGCAACTTTTGAATAAATGGCCATACTTCTTCATCCTTCTTCCATTCATCCCTTTCTTCGTTTATTCAATTTGGTTGGATAATAGAAATAGCACAAAACAATGCTTCCACATCCTCATCCTTGAAGAGTCTTCCCATTCGGTAAGGTCGCCATTTTTTAAGTGTATGTAGTATTGCCAACATTTCCTTCTTATAAATAGCTTGCTTGAGATGTAGCAGTAAAAATACCCAATCACCTACATCAACACATTTTTCACTACGATGTTCATCTACCTGTTGTTTCGTTTGATTTTGCACCGAAGTGGCGTGATCCTTTAAAAGTTGGAGAACTTGTTGTTGATGCTCGATGTGATCTTTCACTGCTTGAATCTTTTACTTCTTCATATTTCCTTCTATCTCTAGATTTTGAGAAGTGGTAATTTCTTCCAATCCTTTACAAGATATGGTCGGATTCATTTCTTGATGCTCGATGTGATTTTTCACTTCTTGAACATTTTTCTTCTTGATATGTCCTTCTATATTGATAGTTTGAGGAGAGGTAATTTCGACCAATGAATTACAAGATATGGTTAGATTAATTTCGTATTTCTCGATGCGATCTTTCACTTCTTGCACCTTTTTCTTCTCGGTATGTCCTTCTATCTTGAGAGTTTGAGGAGTGGTAATTCTTTCCAATGCTTTACAAGATATGGTCTGATTCATTTCTTCTTTCTCTGGGGTGGGATCCTGGCGTATATCCTCTTCATTTGATGTTTCTTGATCCTTTTCTTCCTCCTCTTCATATTCTATGTAAAATAATTTCTTCTCAGCACACTAACAGCCACACAAACAAAGCCCTTCTCATCTTCCAATTGTTGGGTGTAACCCTTGTAGGTTGTGGAAGCGAGAAACAAACACTCCCATCCTTATAGTTGTGAGGTTATGCTTCCCTGGTTTCCATAATTTTTCTTCCACTATGCACAAAACCCTTTTCTCTTTCAATTTTGTGGTGTCTCTAAGAAAGATGTTGCTCTTTGTTCCTCATAATGTGCTATCATTTCTCAGAAAATTGACCATGCGTAACAGTTTTTACCGAGAAACAAAGCCCTCATACCATAAAAATTGATCTAGTTCTAAATATGAAGATGAAATACATACCTTTTTGTAATAGTTACAGCCACCTTAGATCAAAATATTGCTCCATCTGAAGAATCCAATTTACCGGATCCTTGCCATCAAACTTCCTCATCTTGCTTTTTCTTGATTTTAGGAGCTCGATCTTGAAACGACTGTAAATATGTACATTCGGATCCTCAAGTTCTAAAATTGTGATCTATAGTAGCCCTTTGTGTCCTCTTTCCAATGCCACCAGTCTAAACCCAATTGGATTCTCCAATGAAGAGTTATGCCAAATCTCCCACAGTGACCTGATTTTAGACTAATTCAGTAGAGCGAACTTGTACGACTTGCCACATGTCCCTATTTTGACCTTTGGCTCTGAAAAATATATACAAGAAACTATAGTCCGTCCTCTTTCTGTAATATCTTATGAAATTTCAATCTGATGCTCAGAGAGAAAGTTATGACGATTTTCCCCTGGTCACCTGTTTTGAATGTAATTCGGGATTTTGCAAAAGGACCAACTTCCTCAGATCGTATCTCCACAAATATAGTGCCAAAAGCTCTAAAATTCAGACCCAAGATTTAGCGTGATGTCTTCTCAAATGGTTTTTTTTTTCAACTTCTAAAACTGTTATCACTAAGGTTGTTCCCTTTGAATCCTAAGGGAATACGGCCGAGGTAACCACTAACCAATCTTTTAGCTGCAGGTCCTAGCCTACCTACAGCCAGAGAGGGCTCTCTCTTTAGGATTTAGCTTTGTTTAAGGGGTGATTTTATGCTAGATATGATGCACATGGGTTTTGTTTGAGTTTGGTGGGATGGTTGATCTCAAACAGAACTGGGATGCAAGTATATAACTGTTTTTTCCATTGGGCAATGGAGTCACTGAGAGTGTAATTATTGAAAGTGCTTCTTGGTGAAAAGGTAGTTCTACAGAGCAGGATAGGCAAGCTAGAAACAATATTCAAATCTGGAAATGATGGAATGAAGTCAGGGAATGAAAGGCAATCAAGAATCTTTCATTATACTGGCAGAGGGAAAATGTATGAATATTGTGTAGGAGAAATTAAGGATTCCTAAACAGTATTCAAAATGAGAGAACTAGTGCAAACATGAGTAGTTAAGAATTTATATTTATGACTAGTCCTAAAGAAAACACAATTAATAACAGAGATTGAACATAAGGTGCATTCAAACAAATCCTATGCTATTCTTCTTTTCTGTTACCAAGATCATGAAACATAGATGAGATTCACTAAATAGAAAACATAAGACACAGTTTAGTATAACTTATTGTTCCATAGCATGACACAGGAATTCTGTAGCAAGTCCGAGAACATCCAATCCACCTTTAGATCATTCAAACATAGTGAACTTCAACCGCCATTTGTATTAGCACAGTCTGATATGTTACAATGCAGTTCAGAAAGAAGAAATCATCAACCAACCAACCAACCCTTATTACATTGTTCAAGGCTGTATTTATAGAAAAAATATTTACAAAAATAGATCTGATAGAAGATCTGAGGAAATAACTGCAATTAACCTAACTTCTCTTGCAAGTAATGTAAAAATTATCTATCTAATGCTGCGTTGGGGGCAACTGTTTCAAAAAATGAGGCTATGTGGCATCCTTTGGTAGCTCTATTGTCTAATCTGCAATCACTGTGCCTTAAATCTCTTATCTGCACCTCTTAGTCGGTTCTACTACTCTTAGGTGGCTTTGATTCTTATTAAATCTGATATGACTTAGCTTTAATGGCCTTTAACTCTGTTTTGATACTCTTTAACTGGTCAATTTGCTCCTTTTTGTTTCTTTCGGGCAACAATAACTGTTGCAAACCATGCGCTGGACTGAGGATTTCCATTTTGGCCATTTTTTCTTAGCGATGCATGATTAGCGCTAATTGCGCTTCGAAAACTTCCCCTAATTTTCATTCTAGGCTTCCTAAGCAGCGATTTCGCCTTTCGCGCTTTTTTTTTTTTTGGCGGTGACGTCAGCAGTGGGACCCAGTACGGCAGATGACGTTAGCGGGGTGACGTGGCGGGGTACAACACAGTGGCAGGCGACGTGGCGGCATCGTCATGCGGTGACATAGGCAAGCAGGGAGGGCGGTAAGCGGTTTGCGTCAGACCGCTTTTGGTATGGGAGTGGTATGTGTCAGGGGCGGCCCGATGCAATAGGAGGCCGATAGCTATCCTGGTGTACGATGGTGAAACCGTCGACCATCGGGTACTATCATACTGTTACGAAGGGGCACCTAATATTCATTCGGGCCGTCGGATCTGGGAGGGTTGATCCTACGGTGGACAAGCGGGCAACATGATCGGGGTTTAGTGGAAAAGCGTGCTCGATAATCGTTAATTATTTGCAGCTTCGGGTGGTTAAAAACTTAGGTTATGGCTGTAATATGCGCTTGGGATTTGGTTATTTTATCAATCAAATATTAATAAAACCCCAATAATATGTGTGCGGAGGGTGGTTGAACATAGTTATTTATTTAACATGGTGTTAAATAAATCCTAAGGGAAATGAATGCAGAGGAGCTAACAATGGGTCCCAAATGGACCTAAGGCTTCCCGACTTTTAGTACTTGGCTATAGTTGCCACGGGGAGGGATATTTTGTTTTTTTTGGGGTTTTTATATAGTTTCTTGTAGAATAGGGGTAGGGGAAATGATTTGGGGAGCTAGATAATAGGGTTAGATGTTAATATGAGGTATTTGGAATGCAAAGGAGGGAATGCATGCTAAGTTTATAGAATGGAAACTTAAGCATAGGGAAATGAATGGATTGTGTAAAGATTAATTTTACACAAGAAATGTGGCTTCTTTTCACTAATTCAACTCAGATGTCAACTTGGTTTTTAACAAGGATGGAGTGAAAATGGGCTTTTTGGGCAGATCCCAAGGTCCTTGAGGGGATGTTAGTGAATGATTTCTGAGGAAATGAAGGGGGAGTTAGAAATGCCTTGCTTGATCTGATCAAAATGAAAAAGTGCCTCAAAAACTGTGATCTGGATAAATATAACACTTGAAAACATGAAATGGATCACATAGCTTGATTTCTGCAACCACAAAACTACTTACCCAACCTACTTTACCTAGAATTTTTTCTTCTTTTGGTTTGGGTGCACTTGTACTAACAAACCCAACTTTTCAACTTTTTCTTTTTTACTGTCCTCCTATCTACATTTATACTTATTTCACCCAGGGGCTCAGATTAGGCCGTTGAGCACCCTTGCTTCTCTATGTATCTAAGAATCTACCAAGATTAAGCTGTTTGGACAGATAATGATTCTCTATATTCTACAACAGGAAATTGAAACCTAGGGAAACCAAGATTAAGCTGTTTGGACCTCCCTTT
>APFE030922111.1:0-11195 GCA_000404065.3 Pinus taeda
GGCACGCGTTTCATCTTAAAAAAGTTACTTGTGGTCATTTCTAGAGCATTCTAGAAGATTGTTTGACGTGTATTGAGCGCCTCCAGATGGTTCATGCATCCCTATGAAAGAGGAACTTATCCCATCAAAAGAGGAGCTACCCCATCCAAAAGAGGGAGTATCCCATTGATGTTGGACCTGATTAACTTCCTCTAGAACACTATAAATACAGGCATTGGGCCAGAGGAGGGGAGGTTGAAAGCTGAACATTCCAAAGGGTAGATGCTGCTGGAATTAGGACTTCCTTCTAGAAGCTTGTGAGGAAAGATTACCATCCTTTCTTGTTTCATTTGGAAGTGGGTGAGCTTATCAAAGTAAAGGAAAACTCTTGCTGGACTCTGGGAGGAACTTGCACAACACCAAGGCTCAGGTTGTAATGGTTTCTTTTGTTTCCTATTAATACAAATAAGTCCATTCTTCTCAACAATTTGTTATTAATGAGTTGTTTCATATACTCCTTGGTCTGTATGTTGAATATGTTTATTTTATGAGATATTCAGGTGCTATTTAATCGTTTGATTGTTAGTGAATGCAGGTTTCGAAGTGAAGGAGGAGCTCATCTGGATCGACGAGGCTGGACTACTACAACAGCGTTGGACTACAGGTAGGATCTAAACACTTGATTTCTTGTATGGTAATGCATGTTTAGAGAAGGATTGTTATTAATTGTCTTGCTTGTCACTAGAAAGCCTTAAGCTTCTAGGGAGGTTGGTTTTGTCTGCAAGATTAACTCTTTCTGCATGACAGAGGGTTCCTTCCCCATTAGGGAAACCAATGGGGACACTAAGATGAAAAATATAAGCGCCTCTGCCCTACCTCATTTCCATGGCTTGACCACAAAGGACCCTGACACTTTCCTATTTGAGTCTTCTATTATATGCCAAACCTATGACTATACAGATGATGAGAAAAAGTTAAAACTATTTCCATCTACCCTCAAGGATGCAACATTGCACTGGTTCATGGGTTTACCTGGAGATAGCATCACAACTTGTGCTCAGATACGATAGGCCTTTAACAAAAAATATCAAGACTACCATCGGTCAAAGGATACTAAAGAAGAAATTTTCAAGATGACCATAGGAAATGATGAATCCCTAGAAGATTACGAAGAAAGATTCCAGCTTAGTTACAAAAGGGCCAGGTGCACACTTGACCCTGAGTCACTAAAGTTGGTCCTGCTTAGGGGAGTAAGGGAATATCTTTTGGATACCTTACATTTGTTAGCAGGAGGAGATATCTACCAATTACCCTATGAAGATATCAAGGCTGTCTTTAGAAACCATTCTAGGGAAGCTAGGAAAAAGGGTAGGGATAGTCAACTGATGGTTAGTACATCATCCTCCAACTCATCCATCAAGGGTGAATTTGGAAACATGTTGAAAGATTTCAAAAGTGAGATGCTGCAAACCCTTGCCTTGAAAATGGATACCATGCACATTAAGAGGAAGTAGGAGGAAGCAGAGAGAGCCTTGGCCATTTTCTGTCCTAGATGCACCAGGAGGCATCCTAGCAATGAATTTCCATTGAACTCTATTGAAATTTTCTCGGGCTATGAAGCAAACCGTTCCACAGACAAGTGCCCTTCTTTGCTCGAACTCAAAGCTATATATTAAGGAGATGAAAGGGTCACTGAGCTACTCTGCTATATTAACCAAAGGAGGCCTCATGGGCCTAGACCATACCAGCAGGGCATGCAAGGGTCGTCCCATGCATATTAAAACCCCAACCAAACCACAGCCATACCTACTTGGGGACCACCTACTGATCCTTCCTGGTCTTCACCCCCTCCTTTGTCATTTGCATCTCAGTATCACTCCCAGCCAACCAACCAATCATTTCAACCTTACGCTCTGCCACAACCTGAGTGGAATGCACCGCTCCGGGAGTGGAGACCCCAATACAACAATGCCCCAACTCTATTGCCTCCACTACCTTCCCAACCACAACTCCTACACTCTACTCCACCCAAGAAACCCCAGATGCCTGCCCAGCCAAATCCAAACCCAAACAATAAGTAGGCTCAACCAATATATAGTGGAGAGACATCATATCCAGCTTATGTTGTGTAAATCCAGGAGATTAACTTGATATCTGGGAGAGTTCTCCCAGATAACCAACCTCCACCTCCACCTAGGGAGGTTGAGGAAGAAACAGAGGAAAGAAATCTTAAAGTAAATCCAAACTTTCCTGAGAGATTAGCCCAACCACTCCAGCCTACCCCAGAAGATACTGAACTTCTGGGAGAATTGAAAAATCTATGTGTAAAGATCCCACTTATCCATGTTCCTATTCACAATAAGTTGATTAATGATAAGTTCTTCAAGCATCCAGGGAGGCGAGAAAGGGATGCCCCTACCACTAATATCATTAGGCAATTTTCCGACTTAATGCTAGGGCAAGTAATTTGTCCAAAATATTTGGACCCTGGAAGTCCTGTAGTAGATGTGCACATCAATGGCACCACTGTCCCACACACTCTGATCGATCTTGGGGCTGCCATTAATGTGATGACCAAGGACACCATGCTCAAGCTCAACCTCCAAGGTTCATTGAGGAAGACCACAACAGTTCTGCAACTTGCAGACTGTTCCACAGTAACCCCTGAGGGAATTGTGGAGGATGTGATGGTCTCCATTGACTCTTGGGAGTACCCTGCAGATTTCCTAGTTCTCCAACCTAAGGCTAAGCTTACCGGTTACCCTCTCATCCTTGGGAGGCCATGGTTGGCCACTATCGATGCTTACATTAGCTGCAGAGCTGGGAATATGACCATCAAGAATGGGCATATGTCCAAGCAGATAGTCCTATAACCTCCTCCCCAACCTTCTTTAGAGCATGACTTACCTTTATGGTTGGAGGAGGAGGACTAAGATGAAGTTTATTCAACCCAGCTTTATACTTTAGAAGCAACCATGGGAGGGGGACAGTAAGATGAGGATGACTTGATTGAACACCTACTCTAAAGTCCAACTCCCAGTTCATTGCCCTTAGAAGAAGCAATAAAGGAAACCTAGAACAAACATCCAATTGACTTATGCTTGGTTGATTCCAACCCACTCTGTGTCAAAACCATAGAATTCAGCCCAAAGAGAACCTTGAAAATCAACCCATCTCTTTCTGCTATCCAAGAAGAGAAGTTATGCAACATGTTAAAGGAAAATCTAGAAGCCTTCGCTTGGAGTTACAAAGAAATGAAGGGTGTACACCCCTTAGTGTGTACTCACCACATATACATAAAATAAGGTTTCAAGTCAGTCTGACAACCACAAAGGAGGATGAATCCAGCTCTTAAAGATATAGTTAAAGAAGAACTGCAAAAACTGCTAGATGCAGGATTCATTTACCCTATCTCCGACAGTGAGTGGGTCTCTCCTTTGGTGTTAGTTCCCAAGAAAAATGGTAAGTGGAGAATTTGTGTCGATTATAGGGAGTTGAACAAAGCCACAAAGAAGGATCATTTTCCTCTACCCTTCATTGACCAAGTGCTAGATGGCCTGGTAGGGAAAAGGTTTTTCTCTTTCCTAAATGGATTCAGTGGGTAAAACCAAATCTAAATCTGCCCACAAGACTAGGATAAAACCAAATTCACTTGTCCTTGGGGTACTCTTTCCTATAGGGTCCCTCCTTTTGGCCTATGCAATGCTCCTCCAACTTTCCAGGGAGAACCTTGAGTATTTTTTCCGAATTAGTCCATGATGTTGTGGATATTTATATGGATGATTTTACACCTTATGGCTGTGATTTTCAAGAAGCCCTGTCTAACCTAGGCAAAGTGTTGAACAAATGCATCGATATGAACCTGTCTCTTAGTCCTGAAAAATGTGAATTCTTAATGCATGCAGGGACCTTGCTAGGTCATTCAATATCTCAACAAGAACTACAGGTGAACCCAAACAAAATAGCTATCATCCAAAGGGTCCCACCTCCTCAAAAGGAAAGAGATGTCAGAATTGGATACTACCAAAGATTCATAAAGGACTTCAGCAAGTTGGCCTCTCATCCATTTGGTCTGTTGGCCAAAGACTCTGAGTTTATATGGTCAAAAAGCTGTCAAGAGGCCTTAGACATCCTAAAGGATAAGTTAACCACTGCAGCGATTCTTCGAGGCCCAAATTGGGCCCTCCCCTTTCATATTCATGTAGATGCCTCACACAAAGCCATAGGAGCAACCCTAGGTTAGATAGATGAAAAACTGCCTTATGCTATCTATTTTATCAGTAAGAATTTATCATTCTTAACTAAATTATACAGTGACCAAAAATGAACTCCTGGTTGTTGTGCATTCATTGAACAAATTTAGGCATTATATTACAAACTATCAAACATTTCTTCATACTGACCATGCTGCAATCAAATATTTAATGAACAAACTAGATGTGAATGCTCGAATTATAAGATGGTTACTTTTATTACAGCAGTTTGAACTAACCATTATTGATAAGCTTGGTAAGGAAAATGTTGTTGCAGACGTTTTGTCTAGAGTAAAGTTGCCTGCAGGTGAAGAAGGAATGGTGGATGACCAGTTAACAGACGAGCACTTATTTTCTATTTCAGTTCTCTCTCCATGGTTTGCTGATATAACAAACTATTTGGTATCAGCACAGTTCCCACCAAACTTGTCCTCCAAAGAAAAGAGCAAGATAGTCAGGAAAAGCACCCCTTTCACTTGGATTGGGGGCAATCTCTTCAAACTTGGCCCAGATCAAATCTTGAGAAGGTGTTTCAGGGAGGAGGAAGTCTTTGACATCCTTCTGACCTGTCATGATGGGCCTTATGGAGGTCACTTTTTAGCAAAGAGGACAACATTCAAAGTGTTACAAGAAAGCTATTATTGGCCCACTCTTCATTAGGATGTAAAAAATACACTAGTTAGTGTGATCGGTGCCAAAGGATGGGAAGGCCTACTCCAAGAGATGAAATACCTCTGCAGCCTCAAGTGACTTTCGAGCCATTTGAGAAGTGGGGCATGGACTTCATTGGGCCTATTGACCCTCCTTCAAAGAAAAAACAATAGAATTTTGTGTGCACTAATTATTTGACTAAGTGGGTTGAAACCAAGCAATTAAGGAAACCACAAAAGAGAAGGTGGTTGAGTACCTAAGGGAGAATGTATTCTACAAATTTGGGTACCCTAGAGAGCTGGTCATAGACCAAGGCAGCCATTTTACCTCCAACATGATTGAATACTTTCTCAGCCATCACAAGATCAAGAATAGAACCTCCACCCCCTATCATCCACAAGCTAATGGGCAAGTGGACTTGACCAACAGAGCACTGGAGGGCATCTTGGCCAAAGTGGTAAGCAGCAGTAGGAAGGATTGGGCAGAAAGACTAGTTGAGGCCACCTAGGCCTATAATACCACATGGAAGACCACCACTGGATTCACACCCTATGAGTTGGTCTATGGGAAAAATGCCTTGTTGTCCATTGAATTTGAGTATAACACATTAAGGATGGTGGCCCAACTAGATCTAGATCTTAGCAGTGCACAAAAAGAGAGATTGTTCCAGTTGAATGATTTGGATGAATTCAGAATGTAGGCCCTCCTACATAAAGAGGTAGTTCAACTTCAGAGGAAGATATGGCATGATAAAAATATCAAGGAGAAGCAATTTCAGGAAGGTGATTAGGCATTTCTATATGATTCTAGGTATAAAGACTTCAAGGGAAAGTTAAGGACAAGATGGCTAGGACCTTATGTTGTGGAAAGATGCCATGATAATGGTTCAATGCAAATTAGAACCATAGATGAAGAATCCATTCCTTTGTTTGTTGATGCACAGATTGAAAATTTACAAGAGACCTTTATCAAAACAAGAATTCATCGATGATATCAACAAAACAGTGATGATAGTGGAGCAAGTTCTAGCCCCTCCCTCATAAAATCACTGACAAAAAGAAAAAATAATAAGGACTCAGGTGAAAACCTCCATGAGGTGCATGAGTCCCATCATTGAGTTGAAAACCTCTTGAGGTGGCTCAGTGGTGTCAAAAAAAAAAAAAAATAAGAGAATAAGAAATATCCCTGGGTGAAAACCTTTCTTGAGGCGTCCAGGACAAACTAGGGTGAAAACCTCTCAGAGCCAGCCTAGTTGTTTTCAAAAAAAAAATCATGAAATTTCCATTTGCAGGTCAGCAAGAAGGACGGTCAAGGAGCAAAGGAGAATCACGAAAAGACCCCTGTCACTCACATATTTATTTTTCCACTCATTTCCATGCATTTCTCCATCATTTCCGTCATCTTTTTCACTCCATTGCTTCAGTTTATAAAAGGATTGTGTTTTCTACAGGATCCCCTGAAAACCTACAAGATGATCCTATAGGAATTACAGTGACCTAGAAATCCTACAGGAAATAGTCCTAAGGCAAATGAATGACTTTCTAGGCCACTAAAATTCACCCTCTTCATCATCAATCACCACACCCTATCCACCATCATCATCCTTGCACTCACCATTAAAAAGAAAAAATCAGGTTCAAGGGTATTTTTTTTAGTCTTCGAAAAAATGGAAACATAGAGGAATAAAGAGTATCACCTAAATATTCCTTGCTCTCCACACTCCCATTCCTTCTTTCCATCCATGTCACCATCCTCACAACCCCAGCAAGAAGAATGATTAAAGAGTTCCGAGGGAGAAGCAGCTACAGGACATCCTATAGGAAATCTTGTAGCAGCCTATCCCATAGAATAACAATCATACTAGCAACAAGCCTTCAACATGATGATCCAGGAGCTCCAAAGTAGCAGCATCATATCTTCAACCACATGTACCTGCATAAACAAAGAAGCCATTAGCAGGAAACAAGAGGAGGAAGAAGAATAACATGCATCAAATACACATAGCAACACCTCTGGTCTTCGACAAACTATAGCATAGCATTGGAACCACAGGTAAGTATCTTGATTGCTCTCTCATATGCATCATGTAGTCAAAAAATGTAAGGGTTATGAGATAGTTGGTTATAAGTGAAAAGGTGGGAAGTTAACTTGGCCACCTTCGTTCAGTCAACACATACACAACCGGGGTCCTCTCACACGTGGCTACAGTAAACTCAAAGACAAATAAGGAGTAGGACAAAAGTGGTTAAAACTATGGATCCATAAGGTGGGAGTTGATTACGAGGAGTGGGGAATGATGAGGTGCTAGTGGGGACCAACGGTCCAAAAATGGAAACGTAACTTTGCTGCCAGCACACCACCTCAACCCGAATCACCATAAGGGGAAATAAAACATTTTTCCCATGCATTCATGCATTTCACTTCCTCGAAACTCACTCACTCAGTGCGCTCTCATACCCAGGAAACCCACCAGAAGCAAAACTACATCGTTTTACTGCACGGGAATTCTTACAAGATTGCACAGGAATTCCTATAGGATACACAGAGACTGTCTACAGGATTGGTAGAGAAGAGTTCAGAAGGGCTATCACAGGAGTTGGCCACTGCAAACAATCTAAAGAGGTAGGCTCTGTAATTACATCCCTATTTACAAGTAATTGAACCATAAATCCTCTAAGTTTGAGTGAATTTAGCAACTATGCAAGGGAATTACATACATAGTCATTTATTTTTTGGTTATGCATTTGAAAATTGTTTCAACCCTCTCATCTCCTCAAAATTCACCAACAATATGACAGAAGGGTTTAATAGGAGGGAGCCCACCAACACTGTGAGAATCCAACAACACTCGCAAGTGCTTGAAATCTTCACAAGACATAATTGGATGGGGTTTTTCGAAAAATTCAGAGGGTATGATGATGAGGTGGCTCAAGAATTTTCTCTCTCCCTCACTCCACTCACCAAAATCCATGCCACTATTGTAATAAGGGGCATCTCTATATATCTTACCCCTGAGATCATTAGCAGAGTCACCACACTTCCCCTAGGAATACCATGGAGGAAAGAAGACAAAGGAGATAGCTAGGTTGCCAAAAGAAAATTCTTTTTAGAAGGTGAGGAACCCATTGAGGACAAAAATGGAGTAAAGAGGGAAAGTCTACCATCTCCATGGAATGAGGTAAGCTACCAACTAATCAAATACATTTCATGTGAGGGTAGGTATAGTGTATTCTATGGCTATTAGCTTAGGATCCTTGAATAATTGAGATTTGGAGTAGAAATACACCCTCACCAAAGGCTCAGCATACCATACTTCCTGCTTCAATCACTCATAGACTCAAGCATCAAAGTGAAGGATGGAAATTCCCAACAGTTGGCTCACCATGGGTTAATTAGGATCCTTATAGAAGATGCCCTCCAGAACCTCAGAACTCCTATAACATGGACATTTTTCAGAGACATGCCAGCATAGGATGACATCAAAGCTCTCACTTATGATGTTAGTCCTACTATCAGTGAAGAGGAAGTAAAACAGCAAGAGGAAGATATAGAAGGAGATGAGGATGAGATGGATGAAGAGGGAGATGACATAGAGGAACATGATGAAGATGAAGAAGAAGATGGAGAAGAGAACGAGGATGATGAAGAAATAGAGGAGGATGTTAAGGAGGAGACTAATAGAGATGATGAAGATCTACAAGAAGAAGAAGACAAGAAGGACATACAAGAAGAAGGAAATGGAAAGTGTAATAGCTCCAAATCTCACTCTTGATGTTTGTGATGATGTGCTTATGGCCTAGGGCAACCCTCCTTCCAGACCTGGTCCAAATACTTAAAAAACAGTGTTTTACTCCCTATACGCGACATTGCCCTGAGTTAAACGTGTGTATACACGGGTCTGTGTATACCCAACTCACGTATATGTCTTAAAAGACTTAAAAAAAATAAATCTCCTTAATTTCGGGCAGAGATCATGGGATTTACCTGTTGATTACCTATTAGTGCCCGTGGCCCAACTGTTCCCAACGAATTCCCAACTAAAAAACTACTTTGGGAGAAGTATAAAAAGGCTTCAATGGGAAGGCCTAAGGAGGAGAAGATAGAGAAAAAGATCACTCAGCTGAGATTATCCCTGACCAAGTCTAAATATCCCTGTGCTTCTAGCACTTCCCCCATTATAGGAAACCCTTGTTTCCTTTTGTTATGATGTCTTTCTACTACTTGAGATATCTTGGAGTAAGTCATGGAAGGAGTTTGTTGAAGGCTTGAGACTGGACGAATCCGGAGGACGGTTCCGCTTTGAGCCTGTGAAAGGAAGACTCAAGTGAAATCATTCCTTTATGTACTTTAGTTATCTATAATAAGAGAAACACTTGTCTTGTTCTTGATACAAATCTTCTTCATGTTTATGATATCAATGTTATGATTCACATATGAATGGTTGTTTTAATTGTATAACTAACTACCTTTCAATATGCCATGAAGATGATTTCTTTATGATGCTTGGTCAATATACTGCTGTACTTTCTGGAATTGATTGTTTTGCAAGTTGAAGGACTAAAAGGAACTCCAAGAGGGTTTGGACCCCGGCTGATTCTTCCCAAATGAAGGACCCCCAGGTGTACCTCTCTTCGTATAGTTTGTTTATATTAGCATCATGGTTGTGTGGAATGTGTGTTTTTATTTGTAGATAACCTCCGATCTGCTAGGGTATCAACCTAAGACCCTAGGGGAATTTATCCCTTAATAGAATTGGTGACTCCACTAGGGGCAACAGTATTGTTGTTCCTAGTTTGGGTTTGCTCAAGCCAATCAGGGCTCAGCTGTCTATTTTCTTGCTGTGACTATGTAGTCTGTTCGTGTAGGAACTTTAAATGATCAGTTTCTTCAGACTGCTTTTTGTTTTTTCTTGTAATCTTTTATATACGTTGTTTTTCTAGTTTACAGAAGCCTATATATGCATGTTTCCTTAAGTGAACCTGCGTATACGCAGGTTTCCTTTGGCTGAATAACGTATACATGCAGATATGCACTAACATGGTCGCATATACCTTATAATTTTCAATATTTTTCAAATATTTTTGTGTTTGTAGATCTATCTGCTAGTCTGAATCAATCCTGAACAGTTACTTTTCTGTGTCAGTCTTTATTTTTACAGCAAGTACATGATTTCAAACTCTCTCCGGTTGTGGAAAGTGTTTCTCTTGTTTTGTTTTGTTGCAAGCGTCATCCTTTTTGTTTAAGCAAACAAGATTTCTTGCTAGGAACCTTGGCCGCTCTGGTCTTCCAGGGTAGAAAGATTGATCTCAATCTTTGTGTCAAATCTTGTTTTGGTGACTTTTTTGCTTGCATGTCAAAACTACATCTTTATGACCATCTCCTTTTCTTACTTTCCAAAAGTTGTTGATTCACACTTTCTTGAAAGTTGTCTTTTTGATCTTTTGGTCTTTATTGCCAAGCTCTTGTTGCTCCTTTTTTATTGTTAAGAGCATCTTGAAACACATTTTTGTTGAGTTTACACCCATTTTTTGTTGTCAACTTGCAAAGTGTTTTGTTGCATATTCTTCGATCATAAAGTTTCAATCTTGTTTAGAGCACTTTTGAAAAGTCATTTTTTGTTTGTTCTTTTGAAAAAACTTCTTGAAAACTTGGTTTTGCTTTCTTGAACTTTGTTTTGATTTAGTTTCCTTTTTGCGAGTGAAAGTGCATTTTTGTTTGTCTTGAAACTTTCTTTTAATGTTTGGATGAAAATGAGCATTAGCAACTTATATTCTATCTAAACATATTAAGTGGAAAATTAGAATTGATAAACAAGTTACTTTCATTTCTTGATATAGAGTAGTCTTAAGTTTTGCATCAGCATGTACTCATTGCATTAGGATAAATTTGTGCATCTTTTAGGGCATCCATAGTTTTGTTAATTTTTGTGAGTGTGAAGTTTGAGTAAAAGAAAAGAAAAGAAAAATTTGTTTCTTTTTTGAAGTTCCTCTGAACCTAGTAGAAACTTCTTTTATCGAAAAACAAAACGAGTGCATTTGCATATAGTTTGGTTTTTATTAATTTCTTTTGCGTCAAAACACCACACGTTTCACTTCCACTTATCCCTTGACTTAAAGAACAACGCATTTAAAAACAAGCGCTATTTAAAATACACTAAAACTTTTTATAATTGTCAAGTTAGACACACCAACAAGTTTTATGATATTTTAGGGCCTTGGATTAGGCGAGTGGAGAGAAAACTCTCCAAGGCCATTTAAACTGTCAAACATAGGAGTCTGAATAGTGAGTGAAAATCCAATAGCGTTAGGAAGA
>APFE030922111.1:13163-30315 GCA_000404065.3 Pinus taeda
CCTCCTAGGCTTCCTTTTCTGGCAACATTGAACTTGCCAGATCTCACGAAATTAACGAACGATCCAATCAAATACAATCCGGCCTGGCCTTCAGTCCCAACCAAACTCCCTTCGGACATTCCAAAGTTTGAGGGGAAGGGCGGCGAAAACCCGAGCGACCATGTAACCACATTCCATTTGTGGTGCTCATCAAACTCCCTTATTGATGACTCGATTAGGTTGAGAATTTTTCAACGCACCTTGACTGGTAATGTGGCCAAGTGGTATATAGAGTTGTTAGAGGGTAGCTTTACAACTTTCGCCAACTTAGCTAATATTTTCTTAAATCATTTTCAGTTGCCCATCCGTTATGATGCCGGTACTGAACTTCTGGCCAATTTTTGTCAGGATATGACAACTCACATTTCTGATCACATTCAGGAATGGAGATGGAGAAAGAGGCTCATTAAAGCCAAAATTCCTTTAGAGTACCATATCGAATGGTTTTTGAAATCTTTACAACCTAAAATCTCTAAGGATGTCTCCCTGTCTGGAGTCTATTATGAGGAGCAAGCTATTTTTAGGGCCCAACAATTAGAATTTATTTATTCACAATCTGGGATTCTAAAAAAATCTTACCTGATGCTCCCGAGAGTAAGGTTGATATAGCCAAGTAGAAGCCAGGTCCCATGCAGATGGTATCGTTGGATCGGTAGACACAAATGCGATGAACCTGTTGAGCCAATTGCAGCAGTTGTCTTTGCAAACTGCTCCTAACAACCAGGTCACATTGTCTAACACTTCGTCTTCCCAACCCTCTTCGGTTAATGCCGTCTAATCTGCCAACCCCAAAGGAAATCAAAATTCCAATGGAAAAAGAAAGGACAAGGTAAGAAAAAGATTCAAGATGGGAAGGCTAACGCAAATAAATCTGGCAATAATGCTGGTGGTGCTAGAAATGAGTCTAGAAAGAAAGTCAAGTTTCCGTGCATGTTATGCAGTGGAGACCATTTAACTCATCTCTACCCAAAGATTCAAGATTCTTAGTGCTTGTTAGGACAACAAGGGACTTCTAGCTCTCAAGATATATTAACCAACACTTTCCCCCAAGGGCAGCGACTGCTTGTTGGCGCGAATCCAAACCCTGGTACCTCTGCAGGGGGCAACCAGGAAGCGGAGAAATCATCAAATGTTTTCATGATGGGTTCTAATGTCCATGTGGCCACTCGATAGTGTGATTATAGTGAAGCTGAAACTTCCAAGGAAAAAACTGCTCCCGGAAATATCGACCTTCATATTGAGCGAACCCCTGTTGAGACTATACCACGGATACCGAAAGGTTCCGCTAAACGCGCAACTATTAATCCTAATGCTAGGGCCGCCCAAAATTACTCCATTGTTGAGGATCTGGCTCAAATTCCATGCACTATTTCCGCTTTAGAGGTTCTCCAATCATGTCTAGCTCAACGAAGTGCTTTACTTTCGGCGATAGGGGCAGTTGATCCAACTAACTCTTTAGTGCTCACTTTCGACATGCTAAATGTCAAAAAATGACTCCATCATCACATGGCTTTTCAAATAAAGTCCACATACTGGAAAATTAACATTTTTCGTACCGTTATTGATGAAGGAGCTTCCACGTACGTCATGTCGATGTCATGCTAGAAGGCCATTGGATCGCCTTTGGTTGTTACTTCACCTACCCTCCTGACTGCATTTGATGGACATTCTCATAGGCCACATGGGATTATGCCGACCTTTCCCATATGTGTTGGGGGGAAGGTCGTCAATATCGAAGTAGAAGTCATGACGCTAACCTAGATTACAATCTCCTCTTAGGAAGGAATTGGGTATACGAAATGGATGCTGTTGTTTTGACTCTGTTTCATGTCATTTGCTTTCCTCACGAGGGGAAAATTGTTAAGGTTGATCAATTGGATTATTCTCCAGTCGATCCTAGGGAAACTTCGGATTCTACTATTCCTTTAGTAGATAACCCTTGTCCGCCTACTGAGAATCTAGGAGTTGGGATGTATTCTTCATTGATGGATAACTTTGATTTTTCCTCTCCTATCGCCAGAATCAATGTTGTTTCATCATTCAAGGAGCCCTCAAGAGAAGAGTTCTACCGAACTCATTATTCTTCAGACCCTTGGACCTTGCCTTCACCTACGACCACATTAGCTGAAGGACAAGTTGGTGGAATGGCATTCCCTATGTCTGCAGCCGAGCTTAGATATCAGTCTATCGTCAACTCTGCAGACAGCCACTCTACTCCTTTCTCTGAGGAGGAGCTACATGGTGATGTGGCCCCAGCCTGGACCCTTAATTCTACCTCTGCTATGGAATGCTTAGATATGGTTTTACCTTCCGAAGAAGCAATCCTAGAAGTAATGATGGGTGTAGATCGACCTTGGGAAGACTTACACCATCGTTCATATTTTCTTCCTCCGTTGCAAGAAGTAGAATCTGAGTTCTCCGAGCTCTTTACTAGTGATGTTTGTATGGTATCAAATCCTTTGGCTCCAGCACACTTTCGTCCCGAAGGTAATATGTCTATGATTTCAAAAATGATATCTATAAACATCTCTAGGAACCCTAGCGTGATCGAGAATCTCTTCATCGGAACCGAATGTTCCCCTAAAGAAATTCAAGTTTACACTGACCTTTTTAAGGAATTTCGAGATGTATTCACTTGGTCTTATGAAGAAATGCCTAGCATTGATCCATCTATAGTTCAAAATGAGATCAAGATGTATGAAAACACCAAACTAGTTCGTCAAAGGCTTCGACAGTTTAATCCTAGGAATACAACAACCATTAAAGCTGAGGTAGAGAAGCTACTCAAGGTGGGTTTCATATACCCTATTCCTCTTACCGATTGGGTTTCTAATCCAGTCCCTGTGGATAAAAAGCAAGGAACAATTCGAGTATGCATTGACTTTAGGGACCTAAACAAGGTTGTACCAAAGATAATTACCCTACGCCGTTCATTGATCAGATTATTGATGAGTGTGCGGGTAATGGGGTTTTCTCCTTCATGGACGGTTTTTCTGGTTATAATCAAATCTCTATCCGTCCAGAAGATCAACATAAGACATCTTTTATATGTCCCTGGGGTACCTTTGTATACAGAAAGATGCCTTTTGGTCTCAAAAATGTTGGAGCTACCTTCCAGTGGGCCATGTCATATGCTTTCCACGACATTAAACATATCATCGAAGCATACTTGGACGATCTAGCTACTCGTTATCGAAAGAGAACTGATCACCCTAGTCATCTTCGATTGGTTTTTCAACGATGTTGTTTTTATAAAATGCGGTTGAATCCCAATAAGTGCGACGGTCAATCCATTTCAATTTGTCC
Organism: Pinus taeda; assembly: GCA_000404065.3. Classification (NCBI taxonomy): domain Eukaryota; kingdom Viridiplantae; phylum Streptophyta; class Pinopsida; order Pinales; family Pinaceae; genus Pinus; species Pinus taeda. Next base: position 16,509 of record APFE030922111.1, read on the forward strand.
TCAGTAGGCGAGTGATTGGGGGCAAATATAATCGATGGATAGTCATTTTACAAGAATTTGATCTCGAGTTCTTGTTCGCCAAGTCTAAGAAATCCATGGTTTTTGCCGAGTTAATTTCCAAGCTGCCTTGTGGAGAGGATACTATTTATGAGGAAAGTTTTCCCGATGAACATTTATTCCTCATCTCTTCACTTGACCCTTGGTATGGAGATATCATTGTCTATCTCCAGACTTCAAAGTTTCCCTCTACTTTTTCTAAGGATGAACGCCGAAAATTACATCACCTGGCTAAAAATTATGTTATCATTGATGACACATTATATCGTTGAGGGGTTGATTCAATCCTTCAACACAGTTTAACCCTAGAGGAAGTAGAGTCAGTGCTCAATGACTGCCATAGTGGAGCTTGTGGTGGTCATCTTTCAGGGCTTGCTACAGCTCAGCGTATCTTGTGTGCCGGCTATTTTTGGCCTTCGCTCTTCAAAGATTATGTTGAAGTGGTTAAATGCTTTCACCCCTGTCAAATCTATACTTAGAAGATGCGCGCACATCCAACTCCTCTTTCCCCCGTTGTCACTGTTTGTCCTTTTACTAAGTGGGATATTGGTTTTACAACTTGTAATCCACCTTCAGCAGCGAATCACAAGTATATTATCGTGGCCGTAGACTACTTCACGAACTGGGCTGAGACCATGCCCACTTACAAAAACAATAGTGAAATAGTGGCATTGTTCCTTTTTAATCAGATTATCTCAAGGTTTGGTATCCTGAGAGAGATTGTCATTGACCATGGCAGTCATTTCCACAATCAACTAATGTCCGAATTGGCTCTCAAATTGGGTTTCTGGCAGGAACATTCGTCTCCTTATTATCCTCAGGCCAATGGACAGGTCAAGGTAGTAAACAAAACCCTTAAGATGATCGTGCAAAGGATGATTGACAAAAATTGGTCCAATTGGCATCTTATGTTGCATCTAGCTCTTTGGGCATACCGAACCTTCGTAAAGACTAATACAGGTTTTACACCTTTTTGTTAGTTTATGGGATGGAATCTATCTTTCCTATTGAATGTGAAATTCCATCTCTTAAGTTAGCTGCTGAACTCCTTGTAAAGACTTCTAGGCTCGAAGAGCACCTCCTTCATTTGGAACATCTCGATGAGCAGCGTAGAGATTCTGCCACAATCAATGAGCCTCATAAGAAAAGGGTTAAAACTCAGTACGATAACGTTGTCCATCCTCGAGTCTTTTCTGAAGGCGACCTTGTCTTGGTATATGACCAAGATAAGGACGCCTTGGGGACAGGCAAGTTCAAGCCTATGTGGTACAGTCCCTTCATAATTAAACGAGTTTGAGAAAAAGGGGCGTATGAGTTAATCGACTTTGAAGGAAACAAGTCGGCGGAGCCTCGAAACGAGCTCTACCTCAAGAAGTACTTTGCTTAAGTAGCATCTAGGCAATGGCTTCTTTGTACATTTTGTATATTTGTACATATCTCATCGAGAGCTTTTTGATATCGACACTTTTTGGTCTATTGTGGCAAGTGTTGATGGATGACTTGGTCTATTTTGGATTCGCCGATGGTGCTAGTTGGCACACTCAGAAACAGTGTTTTACTCCTGGTCCAAATACTTAAAAAATAGTGTTTTACTCCATATACGCAACATTGCCCTGAGTTAAATGCGTGTGTACGCGAGTCTGTGTATACCCAACCCACGTATATGTCTTAAAACACTTAAAAAATTAAATCTCCTTAATTTTGGGCGGAGATCTTGGGTTTTACCTGTTGATTACTTATTAGTGCTTGTGGCCCAACTATTCCCAACGAATTCCCAACTAAAAAACTACTTTGGGAGAAGTATAAAAAGGCTTCAATGGGAAGGCCTAAGGAGGAGAAGATAGAGAGAAAGATCACTCTGCTGAGATTATCCCTAACCAGGTCTGAAGATCCTTGTGCTTCCAACACTTCCCCCATTACAGGAAACCCTTGTTTCCTTGTGTTATGATGTCTTTCTACTACTTGAGATATCTTGGAGTAAGTCATGGAAGGAGTTTGTTGAAGGCTTGAGACTAGATGAATCTGGAGGACGGTTCCGCTTGGAGCCTGCAAAAGGAAGACTCAAGTGAAATCATTCCTTTCTGTACTTTATTTATCTATAATAAAAGAAACACTTGTCTTGTTCCTGATACAAATCTTCTTCATGTTTATGATATCAATGTTATGATTCACATATGAATGGTTGTTTTAATTGTATAACTAACTACCTTTCAATATGGCATGAAGATGATTTATTTATGATGCTTGGTCAATATACTGTTGTACTTTCTGGAATTGATTGTTTTGCAAGTTGAAGGACTAAAAGGAACTCCAAGAGGGTTTGGACCTGGCTGGATCTTCCCAAACGAAGGACCCCCAGGTGCACCTCTCTTCGTATAGTTTGTTTATATTAGCATCATGGCTGTGTGGAATGTGTGTTTTTCTTTGTAGATAACCTCTGATCTGCTAGGGTATCAACCCAAGACCCTAGGGGAATTTATCCCTTAACAAAAAGGGGGGACAGAAAACAAGGAGGAGTCACCTCGGGTTCTTCAGAAGCCACTGAGAGAGAGGCAGTAGCTGCCCTCACTACTCTTAGCACCCGAATCAAGCAAAAAGAAAAAAGGCAGAGGAAAACCCCATTATATTTCAGGACAAGAAAAAGCACAAGAATAAGACAGGGGAAACCCCAAACATCAACCAAAATTCCTATTGTGATTGAAGACTCCCTTACACAAAAAGATAAAATACCTTCCCTTAGGTCCCTTATCACCTATGTGAGAAGGCCTACTACGAGATCAACTTCCTCCAAGGGAAAAGCAATCCTACAAGATACACAACAAAATCTACAGGAAGCAAAAATAGTCCTACAGGATATTGTGTTGAATCTATAGGAGGCATAGAAATTGTAAAGGAAGGTAGGCGAGCAGCAAGAAACTAAAGAAAAAGACCCAAAGAAAAAAGAACCCAACCCCCAGCCTGACCTAGACTCCTATTACAGGTTTATTGGAGGCAGGGTCATACCTCAAAAATTTGCCATCCCACTGTTCTTCGAGCTTGAGAAGGAGAGGGCCAGAACTCACCAATGGATGCAGATTGCCAAATCAAAGGGGGTGGAAGACATTGGGCACATAGAAGAGAAACTCAAGGAGATGTGCAAAGAGCTAAGTGGCTTGAGGGACAGAGAAGCTATAATGAGAAATCAACTAGAGACAAAAAATGCATGGTTGAGGGGATAGTTGCAGGAAAGAGAGAATCAATTGGCATGTATGTCCAGTCTCTCTTTGGAATCAATCTAGTGTAGGATGCCAGCTGAATCATATGCTCTCTACCTCAAAGAACAATGGTTTTAGTTTCAGATTAAGACCCTAGCACAGAGAGGCACCATGCCATTTCAGGACTACGGGTAGTTTATTGATCTTTGTGATCAAAGTACACTAGAAGATAGGGCTAAAATGGCTGAGTTTTATTTGCACAACATGGCCCTCACATACATGAATGTATGGGACCCTAATGCCAAGCTAGGAGATCTACAATTACTAGCTTTGGCATCATGGATGAACCATGAGAAGTCAAGGGCTGTAGAGATGAAAAGGATATTGGCAAGAGAGAAAACTAAACCTCTTCTAATCAGAGCTAAACAATAAATTCCCACAACTCTCATCAGTACCCATAATTTGATTGCAAATGATCCTCAGCTGGCACCTAGATATCTTGCTGCCCAAGAGCAAGCAATTTCACATTTTGAGAACATGTTCAGGTTGCTAGGAGATGATAGTATACATGCTTGCCTGAGGAGATGGAACACACTACCATACAGCTTAAAGATAATAGAGTATCACTCTCCTCAAAGGTTTATAGAGGCACTCAATAGGAAACCTATGTATAAGCAATCTATGCAAAGGTTGAAGGTCAACTGGATTGGCCTAAAACTCAGTCCACCACTACTCTTAGAGATTCTAGAAGGGATAAAAGAATAATAAGAAAAGAGGCAGTGGGAGGAGGTAGTAAAGAAAGCATGCTTCTATGAACAATAGGAGGAGACCACAGTAGAGGCATGGGATGTCAGAGAGGCCACTAGCACCATGAAGGATATGGATATTGATTAAGTTGCTCAGAGGATGAGAAACACTTTCAGTAGGGGGTGATGATGAGCCCCAGCATTGGGTAATTATATGGGCCTTAATTCACCTCCTAGCTTATTCAAACCAACTTTTCTCATAACTTATTACATGTATTTTATTATATTTTGTTTATGAGGTGAGTTAGAGCTGGATATTATGCTTTGTGGAATAATATGCATTGAATGCAGGATTAAAGGAGAAAATCAAGGAATTTTGGAAAAGACTAAGGTCAAAACTAGAATGGGGCAAGGGAGAGGGATTGTAGGAGGTAAATCCTCCTCATTTACTACTCCTCCATTCGAATATTCCTCTATTCATCACATCAGCTCGAAGTGCAAAAAGCCAAATCATGAGGACTAGAAGGCAGTCGAGCAAGTGAGAGACAAGCACCAATTTATCTCGAGTTTGGGAGCCGAGCCTCCCTAATTTTAAGGAATTATTTGGGGACTTCAATTGTATAACTAGAGAGGCCTAGGATCTTAGTAGGATTTGAATTTTTATTGTAAAACTCTATTCTATTTTTGAGCTATAAGACTTGTGAAAGTTCTACTAATGTAATTTGTTGTTTTGGTAATAAGAATGAGTTTTGTTTTGAGCCAGCACTGAGTTAACTCAGAGGGCTAAAGCTCTTGAGTTAGGGCCCAACCCTAGCAGCTAAGGCTCCTCTTTATTGTACATGTATGTTTAGTGTAGATTCATAGCTTCATTGTTATTTTGCTTTTTAGATGCATCTCCATTACAAGTAGTGTAGATTAGATTGGTTGTTTAATAGTTTGCTTCCATTTGTGCCTTATTTCAAGTAGCAGGTTAGCAAGGAGAAAAAGGATTACCACAGGGTTGTTAGCAAGTGTCTTAGTCTCATTTCCTCCCTCTGGGACCATGACTTGAGGAAGGGACCCTTAAGCAGCCCCGAAAACATAGATTTCTAGTTTTTTTATGAGCTTTGGAGTTTGTTGTCTTTAATTTAGTATTTGGTTAGTTTTGCAAGGTAGATTTCATTGTCATCTTTTTCATCTCCATTTCTACAGTAGATCTCACTCATGCTTTCATTCCTTTCATCAACTTTCTTCATGCATAGTATATTCATTAATCCAGTTGATTCATTAATTCTGCTTTTCCAAATTATGAAAATGTATCTTGTTGCATAGATTTTTGGAAGACACACATGTTTTATGCAGAGCAGGTGCTTGAGGAGGATACTAAGACTTCATAGCCAACAGCCACCTTACACTTCATCCACCTTAACCATCCCTTGTTTTCACCATCACCTTCACTAGTTTTCCATCATTTTTCATAGAAATTCTCCCAAGCACATTAAGCGAATCTAGCCATCTATTATCTTGGATATTGACTCCTGAGTGATCCTAGAACTTCTCCCACTTCATTCCACCCATCACACTCCTTTCCTAAGCCTCCCATCACCTCCAACACCTCACATTTAGCTCTCGACTGTATGCTATAGGTTTCCTATAATTCCTACAGGATCATCCTGTAGGTTTCTAGTACATCTTGTAGGTTTTCTTGAAACGGCATGTTTTGAGGCCGAATTGATGCAAAACCTCTAGGAATTCACCAAAAGCCTCCCAGGGGTCCTCCACACCATCCAACCATTTCATAACCCTTCCATCCATCCTCAAACATCCTTAATTCACCTGCCACATCCACAAGAAAAATTAGTTGCATACTTGATTTTGCATAAAAAGACAAAAAAGAAAAAACAGATTTAATCAGTCTCTTTACTTGCACATTAGTGTTGTTTGATGCTTTCTACTTCTGCAACTTAGATAGTAGCATTTGTTTCATGTTGATTTAGCATTTCTGCCTAGTTTAGCTTCTTAAATGGTTAATTAGGGAATGGTGTGATTTAGCATTATATGTCGACCTTCTCCATTATTGCAGTAGAGTAACTCTCTTAGAAGTAGATTTAACTTTCTTCCATCAAAGAATCAAGCTTCTTCTGACTCCATAGAATTCTGGCTTGGAACCCCAGTGGTCTCTCGCCAGCTGAACTATGACAATAGGCAAGACCATCACTTTTACTTGTGCATACAACACTGTCACCTCCAAGTTTGTATGAACCCCAGGTTGATAAGTAAAGCTGGTAGCCCAAGAGTTGCAGCATCCTTGCTGCAATACTGGTGCTCATCATGTATATCCTCCTCTTTTGATGTTTCTTGTTCCTTTTCTTCATCCTCTTCACAATATGTGTAGAATAATTTATTCTCAACACACTTATGACCTTTAGTGTATTTGATATCACAATAGTAACAAATCCATTTTTCTCTTTCTTCGTCCAATTGTTGTGGTGTCAACCTTGTAGGTTATGGAAGACTAGGAGCAACAATACTTCCATCTTTATAGTTGTGATTGGTGGACTTCCTTGTTGCCATAATTTTGCTTTCAACTTTTCTTGCCACCCTGAATGCCCTCTCCAATGAATCAAGTTCCAAAAGGCGAACCTCATGTTGGATGTTATCTTTTAAATTCCCTATGATGAAGTCAATCATATGCCCCTCTAGAATATCAATTACCATAATATTCAATTTTTGGAAGTCTTCAATGTGCTCCGCCTTTGCACCCTTTTGTTTGAGATTTATCAATTGGCTAAAGAAGATGTTTCTCTTTGTATATTCATGATGTGCTATAATTTCCTCTATAAAAATTGACCAGGTGACAAGTGTTTTACAAGAACAAATCCATCTATACCATACAAACTGATTGGGTTCTAAATATAAAGATGCAATACATACCTTTTGTGAGGGTTTCACATCATGTAGATCAAAATATTGCTCCATATGTAAAATCCAAGTTACGGACCGTTGCCATCATACTTCCTCATATATATATTTGGAATGTGGTGGTTATTAAACCCACATTGGAGTCTTTAAAATCGTAATTGATATTCCTTTTTCCTTCATCATGATTTTCATGGATTGCCTTGTCACCACTCAGACCCCTTTCTTCTAGCAACTTTGCCAAACCTTCCTTAAACCCATCTATCTTGACATTCATCATTTCTTCTATGTCTTCTTTTAAACCATTCTTAAAACCATCTGTATTAGATTCCATTCCATTCTTCAACCCATCCAACTTGGCTTCTATTACTTTTTGTGAGAGCGAAATTTATTGCAGTTGGTCGTGTAATTTTGATATATCATGTTGCATTTCTTCCTCTTCTTCATGAGTCATAGTAGAGATTTTGGGTCACTTACTAGGTGTTTCTATTTTATTTCTTTGGGGCATCAATTAATGATAATTATGCTTCCCTATGCCCTTTGAATCACTTCTAACTAATTTTTCAAACAAAATTTATACAAATTTTTAAAAAGACTACACACCTTTTTCTTCGCTTTGTAGGAACGCGATATTGAATATGTTGTATCTCTATAATTTTGAATATTCAAGGTCTAAAATTTCATCTTGTTGTAGCCCTCCGTGTCCTCTTTCCAACCCCACATGTCTGGATGATATTGGATTCTCCAAGAGAGAGTTATGTCAAATATCCCACGATGACCTAATTATAGACTGGTTTAGTAGAGTGAACTTGTATGAAGTGCCATGTGTCATTGTTTTGACCTTCGACCTTGAAAATGATGCCCAAAAAACTATAGTTTGTCCTCTTTCTATCACATATTACAAAATTTCAATCTGATGCTCTTAGAGAAAGTGATAACGATTTTCCCAAGGTCTCATTTTTGAGATCAAATTCAGGAGCCTGCAAAAACCCTAATGTCCACAATTTATATATTCGAATGTGTAGTGAGAAAAGATATGAAATTTGTTCATGAGGTTGATTACGATTTCAGCTCAAATGGGTCTTAATTTAAACTTCTGAAGCTGTGTAAAAAAAAAATTATAGGGAAAATGCCACAATGACCTGTTTCAAGCAATGAAACCCTAGAATCCAAAGCTCTAATACCAAATGTTATGAAACCAACTCACAAAATAGAAGAAGAGATAGATCAATGACTTCAAAATAAGCATATGCGAGGGGGAAAACTCCTTTACAATACACAAATGAACAATTCTTTGATGATTCAAATGAAAAAAAACTCTTTTCTATATATAGGAGTCTAAGGGGTCACAATATAATCAAACCCGACATAACAATAATAATGTAAGGGCACAACAATAACAATAGTGGGCCTCTATGGGGAACAATAATAACAGTAAGGGGGCTACACTAATAACAATGAGGGAATACACTAGTATTATAGGGCCCTAACATAATGTTTTGTTTTCGGTGAGTTGCTGATCATAGGTGTCATAGAACACTAATGATAGTGCCCCCACAAGGGGGAGGGGTTTGTAACAAACCCTTGTTGATTTTCCATGTAAAAAATATAAGACCAAGGTCATGAGACATGTATTCCAAGTTGAATGTTGGGAAAAACATCCTAGTGGGGATCACTTTCGGTTTATTTATGGATAAGAAAATTAGAAAAGGATTTGGCAAAGGAAAAGAGGAATTGATTGACATTTTATTTATGAAAATAAAGGAAAATAAGAGAAAATGAAGGTGACGAGACACAAATTTTCATGCAAGGGATATTAGAGGGAAAATGAAGGAAAATGAAGAACATAGAGGCAGCAATGATAAAAATTCTTTTGAGGATCAATTCAAAGCTTGTGTCAGTCTTATTTTGTAGTTCTCATTTCATTTTCTCATTCTCTCATACTCTTGCACACTTAGAGAAAGATTGGAGCATTCTTGGAGCACTTGGGAACTCACTTGGATTGGAGAAGGAAGAAAATGGAAAGCAGGAAAGTGCAAGGGAACAGTTGGATCAAAAATTACAATTGGATTTCTTTGCATGTAACAAATTTCATGTGTGATTTCCTTGTAGATTTTTGGATGTATGATACATGCATGTGATTTTTTGGTTGTGTTGTCATTGATGTTAGTGTCGGTCTTGAGTCCTCCATCGGCGATCAAAAGCTCTTTGCATATGCATAGGTAGGTGTCTCATCAGTATCAGTTTTGCATCCCGTTAGGCATGCCATAACACTGATGGAGGAGCTGGCCTTTGTTCCCTTCTTGGCTTTGCTGGATCAGGTCATATCATTTGAATGAGCTTGTGTTACACTTGTTTTATTTTTGTCTTGAAATCCCAAGTCTAGGTCTAGGGTTTTGGTCAAAGTCACTACAACGTCATGAGTCAAAGGTCTAATAGTCCCCAGCAAGCCGGAAGGAGGTATGTAAATATGTTCCATTGATATTTTTCATCAGCTACAGCTCATTTATACCTTGGATTTAAAAACCCTGTTTTTAAACCCAAGGTCATGTGAAATTTGTAAAAATAAGCAAAATTTTCAAAATTCTTCAAAATGCCGGCAATAACCCTAGTCTCCTCGCCAGAGTCCGTCAGATGGTCAACATGCAAAAGGAATGGAGTTAAAGCACTCAAAAGATCAAATTCAGGACAAAGTGAACTTAAAACAGTGTTAAAGTGAATGTCAAAGCAAAAACATTAGAAAGTGGGTTTGATAATTTAATTTTTTCAAATTTGGGCCTATAAAGAGTAAATTTCCTCTAAACATGCCTCATTATGCATTTGAGAGTTTGCAAAAACAAGTGAGAGGTCAAGAAGGTGATTTGCAGCAAGTTAGAGTCTTTTTCAGGGGGCGCGACCACTCAAATTTGGTGCGCGACCAGTTGGGCGGGGCGCGACCACTCAACGCCACTTCTGCAGTGTATTTTCCTAAGGGGCGCGACCACTCAAAGCAGGGGCGCGACCACTCGACCTGTTTTGTCCAGAAGCACTCTAAATCGACCAAATCGCCCTCCTACGTGCTAAATCGATCGAGGTAGGCACTCAATTCATGAATGATGCTAATGGATGGTGAAATAATGATGTGTGTCATGGTTTTATCATTTAAGATTGCAAGAGAATGGATTAATTTGGCTGTTGCTAATGTAGGCATTATGCTAGGGTTGATGTTTTTTTTTTCAAGGTTTTAAATCCCTCTTTATTCCCTCCTTGTTTCCTATTAAATTCACAAATGTTATAATATGTTTATCTCTTATCTCATTTGCAATAAATACTAAATTTCCCATCCCAAATTCCTAAAACCCTATCCCTCCCCAAATCCCTTTACAAAACCCTAATGCCCTTTCATGTATTCTACCCAAACCCTAATACTCTCCACACAGCAAGCAAACTAAATGAACAACATCAAGGAAAATAAATGAATAACAGAAAGAATAAAAAATGTTATGTAAAAAGAGAAAAGAGCAATAATATGCCAAAATGACCAAATATAAAAAAAAGATATTGCTGTGCATAGTCATTGGAAAATAGAAGACACACTGTTGTTGCATATCCATAGCAAAAACAAGAAAAATGCAGTTGTGTATATGTATAAAATGGACATATTGCTGTAAATATTGTTTGCAAAAGAGTATTGTTGTGTCTCCCCAAAACTAAGCCCTGTTTTCCTCTCTACCCCTTCCCTAAAGTCCTGTTCAATTAAGATCCCTTTTCCCTTATGACAAGATGTAAAAGAAGTCTTATTCCCCTGTGACTATATCCTACTAAAGTATTTCTTTGCAAATGATTTCCTAATGATGGAAGATGAGATGATATGTTTGACATTTTGTGAATTATCCCTTAAAAATCCATGTTTTTACATATTTTTCCATTCCTTATTAAAAATCCCTCCTCTAACATTTCCCTTATGATTTTTTCCCCTTGAAAATAGCATACTTCTCAGCATTTTTGCAGAGAAGGGCAGCAGTTTACTCTATCTATTTGCTTCACTTTGCTTAAAAGCACCATGTCAACCACTGAAACCTATGAGCAAAGTGATGACCGGTCTTCTTCCACAGAAATTGAGGTACAGCAGAGGCCTCGTAAGGGTGGCAAAGGTGGTCATCATAGGAGAGAGGAACCCACCTCTTCGGTAGAATTGCAGGCCTGTCCTATGGCAGTGAATTGTTTCCGTTATATGTCATGTTTTCAGTTCTGTGAGAGGCTTGCTCAGATTCAGCACCACAGGGAGTTGACCCGCTTATTTGTTTTGCACCTTCATGATGGGCAGGTCACTCTTGCAGGGGTGAATTTTGTACTATCTCCGGAGGTGATTTCAGAGGCTATCGGGATACCAAATGTGGTTGAGGTGTGGCCCAAGTGCAAAATGCTGGATTATGTTTATTTTGAGCCATATGTCAGGCCAACATTCATGAGTCACTTGTCAGGGGTCTTTCCCTTCAGATTCCTCCTGGGGGAGTATGCTCCAATCATGCGGCTTATCATGCATTACTTTACATGCGAGGGAAGATTTTCACAGGTCTTCTCTTGTCACATTCGCCTGTTGATGCATTTTACCCGAGTGAGGATGATGAACATCCCGGTTTTCTTCTTCCAGGACATTCAAAAGATGGTGTCCGTGTTTCAGAGGCAGTCCCCAGCTCAGCAGCATAGGAGTTTGTGCCATCATGGTCTCATCCAGCTCATTGTTTCTCATCAGTTGAGTCAGCAGGGCATTCCATGGGCAGACTTCATTTCTCATGAGTTCTTTATAGTGCCACCACAGCCACAACCAGAGCCAGAGGCCATTCATGAGGAGGGAGGTCCATCACACCAGCCCGAGATTATTGTTCTGAGACATGTTGTTTCCCCACCGCAGCTTACATATCAGAGAGGTTATAGGACCTTGTTTGCAGCAGCTCGACGAGTACTTTCTCCACAGCAGGTGGAAGGGGTCTCGTCATCATCATCAAGTCAGCGAGTGTTATCTCCACACTAGGTGGAAGGGGCCTCGTTTCCAACAGCAGCACAAGTATCAGAGAGGGGCAAGCAGCCCATGATTGAGGAGAGATTGTCAGGTGATCTGGTTATTGATCTTGATGCCGGTTCTCCTAGCACAGAGCTCAAGGATATCATCCTAGAGAAAAGTACCGAGATTCAGTCACTGCAAATGAAATTATTGATGGAAAAATGGACAATAAACTATCTTGAGTAACGCAACAAGCAACTTGAGGATGAGAAAGAGTTGGATGAGCTGTGGAGGATTCGAAGTGATCGAGTCATCAACCGTAGGAGGCCCGGTGACTTGCTGCCCAAGGAGAGGGAATCCATGCTTATCCGGGTGAGAACACACTTAGAGAGGTTGTTGGCAAAGGCCAACCAAGAAAAGAAGCTGCTAAAGAACATGAAGAATCATTATTGGGCAAGGATGCATGTTGGTAAGGCAAGGATAAAGATTCTTCAAAGGAGGTTGACCGAGGCTCTCAAAGGGAGGAAGAAGACCAACCCGCTCCGTATCTTGGCTGAGGCCTCTCTCACTCACCATGATACTCATTAGCCTTCTCCTAGCAGCAAACCCAAGAAATTTTGAGAGTTTTGAGGCATTTTTGGCATTTTTGAGAATTTTACAGGTTTTGGCCATTTGAGTGGTCTCACCTCGTGCGCGACCAGTCATGGGGACAGCTCAGAACGGGGAAACTCTACATTTTTGGAATTTTCATGCAAAAATACACTTGCCTATGGATGGGTTTCATATTTTATGAAGATTTGGGCTCCCAAAAGCTCAAAATACATGCAAATTTTGACTTTCTGCCCCTTTTTTTGAGTTGCAGAAAGCTGCCTTGGGAGAAATGACTTTTGAGGGGTCAAATCAACTCCAAATTCAGAAATTCCAGTGGGGTTGGAAAGTAGACTCACAGACCTTTCCAATGAGCTATCTTGCACCTGATTTGGACACCGGGAAAGCCCTCAAACAGAGCTGTCAATGCGCGCGACCAGTCAAAGTGAGGGGCGCGACCACTCAGGAAATTTCACTGTTTTGACCAGTTCGGCCAGCAAAACACTGTTTTTACTTTGGTTGACTTTTGAAGCATGTAAATGATGGATTTTTGTGTAATTTTCATGGCACTTAGATACTTTTACTCTCCTTGAACACTTCTAGAAGTTTCCTTGATGTAAATGGTAAATATTTAATGCATGGATAGGTTTCCTAAGTTTTAGAGGCAAATTGTTTTGACTGCCTATTATCTAGTGATTAGTTTAGAATTAGTTGAAACAGCTCCTAGGAAGCTGAGCTCGACCCCTAGAGGTGGGGAAAGGAGTTAGATCTTCTATATTATGCCTTCTCTTACTCATTTTCATGGTTGGACTCTTGAGGGAGAAGCTCCTATTGTATATTTCACTTGTATCTCTACAATTTGAGGAAAAGGAAGACCAGGGTTTTGCAGACATCATTGGGATTCTTGTGGACTCTTGTGTTGATGGTGTGTTCTCTTATTGTAATTGTAAGTGTGTTTATGTGTTCCATATCTTTCTTTACTGCAGCTTATTAAACAAATGATGTGATAAAGTTTGAATTCATGCATGTCATGCTCAGCTTTCAAATTTGTTTAATGTTTATGTTTTCCACTGTCTAAAGAGGATTCAAAGTCATTGTTTGCCCTCTTTAGCTTCTCCTCTTTCCTCCTTGATCATCCATCTCAGCTAAAAGCATTAGCACAAACTCCTACCTTGCCCCAAAGACCCACCTGCAAAAACTAAGCTCAATCCCCGCACCCTAAATTGCAGATCCTCAACTTGCCACCAAAAAACCCCAAAAAAACCCCAAATCAACTTTCAAATCAGTTTACTAGCCTAATATCTTTGTTACCTTGATTGGTCATCTCTTCCCATTGAAAA
>APFE030922116.1:0-22611 GCA_000404065.3 Pinus taeda
AATTTTTAAATATAACTTTACAAGTTCATTTTTAACTAATCTCTCAACTATATATCACTTAAATCAAAATTCCTTTTTTCTATAAATCTATTATTGTTAAAACTTGAAAACTTAAAAAATTATTTTTAAATATCACTTTCTATAAATTTATTATTTCCAAAACTCTAAAATTAAAATTATTAATTTAATTAGAAAATAATAGATTTTAGCAAGATAATTTTTGCTATGTTTACATGTTATGAGAAAGAACAACTCAAGTGCATTTGTATCAACTCACTTATGTTTGGTATGAAGGGTATCATATGAAATAAATACAATAAGCTAAGAATCATACTTTAAAATATAAAGAGTGATTGATATAAAGAAAGTAATGTGAATGTATTAAAAATCAAATTTTAAAATGACAAGTTAAAAACCATATAGATTCATATACTCTATTGTTTCAAGTAATTCATTCAAATAAATAAAAATAAAAATAAAGTAAACATGAAATAGATCCACCATTATACTCTAATATTTCAAGTAATTACAAATAAATAAAAATGAAATAAACATATTTTCTTTTATATTTAAAAACAAATTAAAAAAAAAAAACAAAAAAACATTTTAAAATAATATTTATTGAACTTCAAATTTTAATAACCTTCAATTTTATTAAAAATATCATATTATGCACAATTTGACACGAGTACAATCATAATATACATCACAATACACTTGGAAAATTACAACACAACATAAATATATAAATTTCTAATCCTGTAAATTTTTAAATTCAATTATTGTTTTTTATCAAACATTTTAAATCTCACTTGTGGTTGGTATATAGGATATCATGTGAAATCCATATAAATATGAGAAAGGAAAACATGAAGAATCAAAGTTTAAAATGTGAAATGTGAAATGTGAAATGTAAAGTTGAATTTTTTATTTTTTTAATCACAAATTTATAAGAGAATTACTCTCATATTAATTAATCAAACAAATTATAATGTTAGAAATCATTTGTATATCACTTAAATAAATCCATCAAAATAGACATGATTTTTAAATTTTAGCGTTATTATAAAATTATAAAATTATGAATTGGAAAAGTCCACAATTATAAACAATGTTAAAACTCTAGAAAAAAAGATAGAAAAAGTAATTTTTTAAGACAAAAGATTTCTTTGTCTTAGAAAATGTCTTAAAAGTACCCTTGGTGTAGTAGTGCCTCATGGGCTTCTCTGCTATGTTATCACCAAAGCTTCTATGTGATTATAACCTAGCAACCCTTATGGTTTTCTTAGTTATACTATCAACAAATATTCTTAGTGATTATGAGTTAGCAAGCCTCATGGGTTTCTGAGTTAAGCTATCAATCATGCTTCCCTCTCCTTCAATTTTCTAAGTCCCATTATTCTTGTCAACCCCTATTGCAATTCAGTTTCTCTTACCACCCAATAGCCTCATGGCCTCCCTATCTTTTTCTTGTTCCTTTTCTTTGCTTATATTGTGCATATGAATCTCAAATGGTTGTCCTTTTCTTTCCATGGGATCCTCCCAACCTCCTCCTTTTTCCACGAGAAACTCCCAAAACTTCCACTCACTGGTCATGGTTCTAACTCACTTTTCCTCCTCTTCTCTTCGATAGCTTCCACTTACTCATCGTGGTTCTAATTAAATATGCCTCCTATTCTCTTCATCCCACGAAAATATCCCCAAATTATACTTACTCGTCATGATTCTAAAAAACTTTGCCTCCTCTTCTCTTCAAGATCCTCCCCGAATTGCACTTACTCATCATAGTTTTAACTGACTTCACCTCCTCTTTTCTTCTTTGTTTCAACAAATGAAATTGTTTATCTCCTTGTGTGGGCTATGGAGGGAGACTAGTGCTTTGGAACAAACAATTCATTCATAGATTCTTTTCCCAATAGGAACATGAGCATGACATATCAAGAAGCTCATGACTCACATTTATAACTCCAAGTCCCTTAAGCAAGATCCCTTTCTCAAACTGTGAAATACATGCCCCTTTCCCTTAGCCATTTTTTAATTTATGGTTACATAGTTACAAGATAATGTTTATAAGGGGAATTAACCCATAAGGAATGTCACACCACTTTTCTCACACTTGGTAGTGGCATTAGATGGGCTACAACATTTGGAGGTGGTGAGTACAACATGTTTCATCTATTGAATTCAATTCACTATTTTTTTTTAACAAGGTCGAATAATTTTGTATTATAAAAAGCAAAAAGAGGATTGAGTCCTGTTACATTTCGAGTGTGAAAGGTCTTTTGTGGAGGCGCAAAAGGGGAGCACATTCACTACCTCGACATAAGAGACCTTGTTTCTAAAATGTTGGAAAAGAACATACCCATATTGCCGAACAAATTGACCAAGAAGCAAGCAAAATTTGCAGTGCATTTGAGGAAGGAGACAAGGATTTCACCAAACATGGTTTACAGATTCCTCAGGATAACGACCCTTATATCTTGAGGAAGCTTCACCCTATTCGCTTTGGTTCAGAGAGTTTATATAATCAACTGCATCTTCAATATGCTTACACTTATCCTTCAGCGCTTCAATCTCGTCTCTCTGGTTCTTGATTTCAGTTTGTTTGTATTTATTCACACTCTTCATCTTAGAACAGAGGTCATTGAGTGTTTGAATGAAGCGACCAATCATGAAAAGATTGGCACGAAACAGAGTGCAACTATCATTTTTCTCCACTTTTTCTAAAGGATTAGAAAACATCTTGAATGGCTTGTCAATTGAGTTACTCTTCTAATCTCTGACCTTATGCTATGAGCTTCTGAGCTTGCTGGAGTGATAGCCGATGCTGAAAGCTATTGGGGTCTATCTATGAAAGATGGGTATATGACAGGAGAGAGTCTCGAGCCTATTGGACTGGGACTTCCAAGAGGAAGGAAAGCTGAGAGCGCTAGAGAGGTCTGGGAAGAGCGACGAGTGACCATACATAGAAGTTCCTCTGAAATTATGAAACGGACCAAGAACGGAGTTGAGAAGGAATATAGCGGGATACGGAGTAGGAAGAGCACACTCGACGAGGAAAAAAGGAATCGAGCTTCTTTTCAACAGAGAATGATTATGATCAAAGGGGTTAGTATCAATGGCCTTAGAAGGCAAGATTAGAGGCCAAAAGAGGAGAGATAGAGCCTCAAAAAGTAGGAACCTATACACTCTTAAAACAATGGTGAGTCTACAGGAAGAGTCGGCTTGCAACATAGGACTAATTCTATAAATGACTTGCTTACCTCTACTCGGCCCCTGCGCGTTGGGATTGCTACAGAGAATGCTGATCACTATTAGCTCACCTCCCTTTTTGAGCCTGATGCTCTCTCCCTCCAGTTGCGCGATGAAGATTCTGATGGAGGTTTCTGAACTTGGGATGCTTTTTATAGGATTGATTTAGCTTACTAGACTCGTGATTCTTCTATGCTTTCTCAAGAGTAATCCCCTTAAAACCATGCTTGCCCGACTTTCTGTTCAAACTAGTAAGGGTGGTACCATGATTAATATGACCTATATAAGCTATATTCTAATCCTGGAGGTGGTTTCTTTTCTGGAGCATATCACAAAGCCTCTAATTCTTCATAATGAGGATATTCCTCTCTGCACGAGAAGGATTGGCTGAGATATTCCTGCCAGACAAGTACAAGAGGATCTCCTACTTCTTATTCGTATGCGGGAGCTTTGCTTCTTTCGAGTTGATGTGTTTATCTGTGCTTTGGATCTTGGACCAAGCCTCTTGAAAAGGCAAATTAAGGGATTGCTTTTTCATAAGTATCCTAGATTTCTTTCACTTTCCCAGCCCTTCGATCCATCGCCTTGCTCACAAGTGAATCAGTGTTTTGATTGTCGTTCCTTAGAACATGTTTAAAAACAACATTTCCCATAATTTTTAAGTTGTCCAAAATTCTTTCCCTGATTTTATTTAATACTTGATTTTTAAAGTCTCTCCCCGCTTCCATTGTAGCAATTATAATCGTTGAGTCTCCAATTATGATTATATCTTTACCCTGAAGTCCTTTGCGAATACTAGTGCCCATAAGCAAATTGTAGGCCTTCACCCTACTTTTTGTGATAGTCCCAAGCCCCCATTCATAAGTAGCAATTGTCTCACCATTTGGATCAATTATTAACCTGCCTGCCCCTACTCTTCCAGGGTTATTCTTAGAGGCTCCATCGAAGAAAAGAGTGTAATTTCTTTGATTTTTGGTCTAATCCTCTATCTCTTTTTCATTTCCACGAAGTTTCCATTCTCTAGTTTTCCCTCCTATCTTCTTTAAAATTTGTATCTTAGTTGAGCCTTCCATGAGAGCTTTGCTATACCAAACCTTTTATTCTTTCTTCCAGCATTTTTGATCCATGATTGGCACACCATTTGCGCTAATCATCTCCGAAATTTTCCCACAAGTTTTGGCTAAAATGGACTCGGAATTTGGCTTTTGGTCTTTAAAAATGCACTTATTCCTAGCTAACCAAATTTACCAACAAAGAGTGGAAAGAAGGCACTTCTAGATTCGAATTATGGCAGGGTTTTTTCTTGAC
This sequence comes from Pinus taeda, assembly GCA_000404065.3. Taxonomy (NCBI): domain Eukaryota; kingdom Viridiplantae; phylum Streptophyta; class Pinopsida; order Pinales; family Pinaceae; genus Pinus; species Pinus taeda. The sequence goes on from APFE030922116.1 coordinate 4,561, forward strand.
ATATGGATAGCTTTTCACCCAACTTTTGTTTAAGGTTATCAACTGCTCAGTTGTGTCAATGTTTATTTCAAGAGGACTGATGAGTTTCTTGCAGCAGTGTTTTGCAATAGTGAAATTCAAGAAGAAATGTTGAATGCCTTCTTCATATTTTTGACATAAGACACAAATAGAGGGGCCATGGAAACCCTTCTTCCTTAAGTTTTCCACCATAAGGATCTTTCCTTTTAGAAGAGTCCAGGCGAAAAAAATTTAATTTTGGGGAGGCATTCATTCTTCCAAACAACTGACCAAAGATTTCAGTTTTCGTAATTGCTATGATTTTAGAGAAAGTTGTAGCCTGATTTAACTGTGAAATTGCCTCCGCTTGGGTCCCATATATAGTTGTCCTAACTCCTTTTATTTATGGGAGTATCTCCTACAAGAAGAAGCTTCAAATCTTCCCACTAATTTTTCAGTCTATTGGAAGACACTGAATTCTCCAAGCAATCCATCTGTTTTGTTCCCAGTGAGAGATGGAATATAAAGAGGTTGTGCCTTTCTCATCCCCCCACTCTTTCAGACCTCTTAAATTTTGATGTTGGTTCAAGGGTGTTGCTCCCATTAATCTGTCGTTCCAAGTAGAGGTGTCTTTCCCATTCCCCGGATTCTTAGAGATATGGTCTCTAATTTGAGGAATAATTTTCTTGATGAGTTTCCAAAATTGGGTGCAGGGGTGGTCTGGAATAATTTCTGTAAGCATCTTTGACCACTGACAATTAAGATATTTCCTTGAGAGAGCTTCGCCCCACCATTGATCCTTCCCATTTGGCATTCACCACACAAGCTTGATACCAAGGGCCTTGTTTGTTAAACCTGGAATCCTGATAGATATGCCTCATTTTTCGAAAGGGAGAGTCACTTGATCCCATCGAACAAGACTGATTTTTTTTTAATCTTGTTTTCCTCCTTGCCAACGGAAGCCTCTAGTGATAAGCTCCATTTGCTTGTGAATGATTGCCGAGGCCAAAATTAAAACATATTGATAAATAGGCAAGGCTGAGAGGAGAGTTTTAATTAAAATTGTTCTCCTTGCTAGATTTAGCCACGTCGTCCACCAACTTTGTATCTTTCCCTTCATTTTTTCAATTTGTTTGTTCTAGACCTCTGTCTTAACCATTTATTTTGTCAGTGGTAAACCAAGATAAATAAAATGACACCATTTTAACTGAACCGGGATATCCATAATTTGAGAGATTGTCTGCATTATATTTATTGGCACATTCCAAGTATAAATTTTGCATTTTTTATTATTTAGAAGGCCTTTTGAGACATCGAGGAAATCATCAAGAACTTTTTTGAACCACCTAGATATGATATTAGAGGCTCCCCCAATGAGAAAAGTAACATCAGCAAAGAGCGAGTGGTTTATTTCTTTAACCCTGCGGGCTATTCTAATGCCAGTAATTTTCCTTTTTTTTCTTTGACTTTGTATCTGAATACTCAGCGTTTCCACCATAAAGATAAAGAGGAATGGGGAAAGCGGGCACCCTTGCCTCAAACCTCTAGTGCTTCGAAAATATCTGCTTGGCCTACCATTGATCAACGGAGCAATCCAAGGATTGGAAATACAAGCCATAATAATATCAATGAACTTGGGATAGATGCCGAACTTTTGAAGAGTGGCAGCAAGGAAATTAAGGTTCACTTTGTCGAAAGCATTGGCCATGTCCAGCTTTATAACCATGCCTTTTTCCTTACTTTGGATGCTGCTATGGATGGCTTCCTAAACCAAGATTACATTGTCACTTATCTATCTTTTTGGGACAAAGCCGCCTTGGTTTTCTAAAATGATACTAAGCAGCATTTTTAGTCTATTTGCCAATATTTTTGTGATGATTTTGTAAGAGGAATTGCATAAAGAGATTGGCCATATCTATCAAAAGAAATCGGATTTGGTTCTTTCGAGATGAGAGCCAAATGGGAAGCTTTGGTGTTTTCTCCCACTTTATTTTCTTTGAAAGCGTTTTTGATCATCCTTACTAAATATTTTTTTATTGAAGCCCAATGGTTGTTGTAGAAAGCTATGGTGAACCCATCCAGTCCAGGAGCCTTTTCCAAGGGCATGCTCCCAATTGCCTCACTAATTTCCTCCTCTGTGACCTCTTTTTCCAACTCTCTATTTTGTTTATCATTAATTTTGTTGTTGATTTGATGAAGGAACTCTTTACTGTCCACTTGTTGATCCCCTGCTGAAAGGAGGTTTTTGTAATAATTATAAGCTACCTTTTTATTTTCTCCATTTCCTTTATTTCCTATCCTTCCACTTGAATTTTATCAATTTGGTTGCCAACTCTTCTTATCTTTAAATTGTTGTGAAAAAAGCGGTGTTTTTATCCCCCACTTTAAGCCATAAGCATCTTGACTTTTGCCTAATTTCCTCCTCCTCTTACCTGTTTTGCGTATAAAGATCCAAAAAGATTTATTTTTCAAAAGCATGCTCTTGCTCGATATCTCGTAGATTTTCTTTCTCCTTACTCCAGTTTTCAAGTTTCTTTTGCAGCTCTATTTTTTTATTTTTTTCCTTGAGAGTGTTTCCTCTTGCCCAAGCTTTTAGATCTGATCTTAACATTTTTAATTTAGTTTCCCATACGTAATGGGGGGAGCCTAAAATAGAGGTTTCCGAGCTTTCTTTTACTAGCTTCCAAAATCTTCCTTGCCATCCCAGAGTTTGTTGTATTTGAAAGGAATCGGATCGAGGTTCTCCAGCCTATCCAAAATCAGCACCACAGGCTTATGGTCAGAGGCAGAAGCGTGCACTATTTTTCTTTTGATGGTTGGGAAGGCTGCTGCTATATTCTCTTGAATCAAAATTCTATCTAGTCTTTCCTTTATATTATGTGCTCTCGTTCTTTTATTACTCCAGGTAAATCTTCCATAGCTTGGTGGAATGTCAAAAAGTTTGTGCACTTCTATGATGTCTTTCAGGGCTCCTTTTAAGGGATTACTGAAGTAATTACCTCCCAACTTCTCATCTCTATGTCAAATCAAATTTAAATCCCCTCCTATAACTAGATTTCTCCTTGGACCTTCTTATGCTTCTTATTTTACTAATTCCCAGCACATAGCTTTATCTCTGTAGTGGTTTAGAGAGTATATGTTTATAATGGTATACTTTTCATTCGTATTCTTATTTTTTAGATCTGTCATAACTCAATAATTGTTGAGTTTTTGATTGACTAATTCCCATTTCCATTTGTTCCACAATGTGTAGATACTACTTGATACTCCAATGGAGTCCATAGTTGTTCCTTTAAAAAAAAATTGAGTCTTAATCAATTTTTGAACCTCTTGGTTGCTGACTTTGGTCTCTTGGATCATAAAAATGTCTCGATGTTTCTGTTTTATTATGTCTTGTGCTGCGTTAGTTTTGAGAGAAGAGCCCAGACTCCTTCTATTCCAAGAGACCATAATCATTATTTACTTGATTTGTGGTGAATTACACCATTTTCCTTTTGCTGATATTTTCTCCACTTCCTTTTTGTTTGCCGAGGAAGGAATCCATTGGTTGTTGAGTGTCATGGCCATTTCCTTTGGTGTTGCTTCGTCTCTTATTTCTTTGTTGGATTTCTTTCCTGCTTTTTTCAGCTGATCCCACACATGGGTGCTTTCTTTGACTTTGTTTCTTGTTAGAATCAGACCAATGGTGGGTGGGGGGAGAGGTTAAGCTCTGGGTGGGAGAAGAGATGATGGCTAATGCATTGGCTTGGGTAGGGGAACAAGGGGATGGCAAGTCTTCCCCCAAGATTTCAAATGGATTTGAAGTCGAGTTTATTAGAGGGTCCTCGATGATAGGAGGGATATAAGCTGAAGCTAAGGTTTCGAGGGGCTGAGAGGGGTTCGAAACAACTTGTTTATTATGGAGCTTCTTTCGTTTTACTTGTTCCCAAGTATCTTCTTATTTCTCAACATTCTCAGAATTCTCTACTTCTTTTAATTTACTACACCTATTTGCAAAATGACAATATTCATGGCTTAACTTGCATTTGAAAGAGATTTTATCATAGTCCAGCTACTCGATGTGAGTCCATTGGTCCACCGTGATTTTTATTGCCTCCGATAGTCCTTTCCCCGGGTCTACTTCCATGTAAATGCGAGCACAAGCATGCATGTTCTCTTTTAGCTCACCTCTGTATATATACTTGCCAACCGCATTTCCGATAGCTTTCACTGACTCATCGCCCCAACAATGGAGGGGAAGGTGTGGCAATGTGACCCATAACGGCACAACGCTTGGAATGTACATCTCTCGGTCAAAATCCAATGACCATATATTCAAATACAAGCCTCTAGAGTCCATAAATTAAGGACCATTTCTGAATATTAGATTCATATCTTCTTTGGTTTCGAATAGGAAAGTGAAATATCTCTTTCCACATAACCTTATAGCTATTTTCCCTTGTATATTTGCACTCTAGTTTCTCTCCACCCATTTCTGTACCGCTTTGGGGGAGGGCCACAGACATGTAAATTGTCCTACCAATCCACGTTCAACGAAATATATAGCGGCTTTCCTCGGCAGAGTTGGGCGTAAAGAAATCTCTGGTATGTCTGCTAACTTCTTCACAAATTTGCTAGTAGTTGGCCTGGCTTTTGGAGCTATGTTTTCTGCTATTAAAGCTGCAAATGTTGCTTCTTGTTCGTCAATTCCATGCTGAAAGGATGAGTCTCCCCCTGTAGAGAGGGGCATGGTGGAAGAAAACTCAGCAGCAGGAGGCTGCCGAGCGAAGGGAAAAGAATGCGAAGCTGCCCAGGGAGAGGAGAACCATCAGGGAGGGGCCGAGACCAAGCTCAAGGAGGCCGCAGGGGGCTGCCAAGCAGGGAGGCTACTAGGTCAAGCCTGCCCACGAGCAAGCCAAAAAAAAAGAAAGAATTCAATTCACTATTGACCATATAGATGGTTGGGCTATTTGATTTGTTGTAAATGGGATTTGGCTTCGCTAGGTCAAGCCTGCCCACGAGCCAGCCAAAAAAAAAAAAGAATTCAATTCACTATTGACCATATAGATGGTTGGGCTATTTGATTTGTTGTAAATGGGATTTCATATAGAATTTGTTCTTGTTGATCTAACCACAACTCTCCATAGATTTGGATTTTAATGCCTTGCTCTCCACTTCCAATCTTTAATTTTATGCCAAATTACATTCTTATTGTAGGATCCTAGATCTAGGTAGATCCAAAATTAATGTCTTTAGAGAGGCATGGCCTCCACAAATTTGATGAAGTAACGTTATATATTCAAAGGTTATCTGAGAATATCTCATCTTTTTCTTTTACCCCACAACTTCCATTATGGATGCACAAGTTGAGTATGGAAAGTTTGGAAGTGGCCACCTCCACCAATCATGCTGCAAAGAATGCCCTAGAGTCTTGGAAGTAATTAGTGGAAAATTTGTTTGAAGTATTAATGGCCATGGTGGAAATATCAAAAGGACAAGGAAGTTGGTGTTCATCTATTGAAAAAACTGAGAAGGCATGCCTCGCAACACTAAGGGGAATATGGAACCTTCAATAAAAGCTAGGCCCTCCCAAATTTTATAATTTTCAAGAAAAGAAAGCCAGCCAAAGTAAGAAAACCTTGTTATGGTTAAACTTGAATACCAAAGCCTTTGAAATATCTAAAATTGTAGTTTAAGCCAGCAGAACAAAGAAAATCTTGTTATGGTTAAACTTGAATACCAAATCCTTTGAAATTACTTATGCCTATAAATGGTTATAGCAATGGAACCAAATATTTTAATACAAGTGCTAATGGTTCTTTTTAAAAAAATAAAAAAGTAATAAAATATCATATGATTAGAATTATAGTTTAAAATGTTAAGTTAACAACCATGTACATTTTATATAATAAAAAAAATATCATGTAATAAGAATCAAATTATAAAATGTAAAATTCAAAACTGTATGCATTTCATTATCTTATATGCATTATTCATTTTTATCTAAATAAGATATAAATTAATTAAATTAATTCGAGTTTATATTTATAATATTCTAATAGAAAATAAAAATACAAACTTGTGATAAATTATATAAACAAGTAAAAGTACAAGACACAAAATATTATATTACAACACAACATAAATAACTATCTAAATTTAAATTTTATTTGTATAAATATTTAAATTTTCAATAGCCATCAAGGGGCAACTCAATTGGGGAAGGTTGTGAAAATGAAATGTTATATCAGAGGATGGTTCAAATAGGCAACTCAATTGGGGAAGGTTATAAAAATTAAATGTTAAATGAGAAGGTGGTTCAAATCCCCTTAACCTGTACTTGCTAAAGGGGCATACATAGGCACCTAGATGTTATAGTGACATTGCAATCAATTCCAAGTCACACTAGAACAAGACTAGCACACTTGATGTCAAAATCATTTTTAAATACCACTTTTACTACAAATTTATTATTTGCAAAACTCTAAAATTAAAATTAATAGTAAAATTATTAATTTAATTAAAAATTAATATGCTCTATCTAAAAAGATAGTTTTGAAGGAATAGCTCAAGCACAATTGTATCAATTCACTTATGTTCATACTTTATAACAATAACTTGTACAAATTAATTAAATTAAAAAAAAATAATACAAATACAAATTTATATTCCAATTGTACAAATTTTTGAAAAACATTATTTTATTAAACATCAAAATTTAATAACCTTCAATTTGTTTAAAAGCACATCATATTATGCACAATATTATATGCTTACAATCATATACACACATAACACTTCAATTTTTATTAAATAATATATTTTAAATGTCAAAATTATAATTTTAAACATAACTTTACAAGTTCATTTTTAACTAATCTCTCAACTATATATCACTTAAATCAAAATCATTTTTAAATACCACTTTTACTACAAATTTATTATTTGCAAAACTCTAAAATTAAAATTAATAGTAAAATTATTAATTTAATTAAAAATTAATAGGCTCTATCTAAAAAGATAGTTTTGAAGGAATAGCTCAAGTACAATTGTATCAATTCACTTATGTTCATACTTTATAACATATAACTTGTACAAATTAATTAAATTAAAAAAAAAATACGAATACAAATTTATATTGCAATTGTACAAATTTTTTAAAAATATTATTTTATTAAACATCAAAATTTAATAACCTTTCATTTGTTTAAAACACATCATATTATGCACAATATTATATGCTTACAATCATATACACACATAACACGTCAATTTTTATTAAATAATATATTTTAAATGTCAAAATTATAATTTTTAAATATAACTTTACAAGTTCATTTTTAACTAATCTCTCAACTATATATCACTTAAATCAAAATTCCTTTTTTCTATAAATCTATTATTGTTAAAACTCTAAAACTTAAAAAATTATTTTTAAATATCACTTTCTATAAATTTATTATTTCCAAAACTCTAAAATTAAAATTATTAATTTAATTAGAAAATAATAGATTTTAGCAAGATAATTTTTGCCATGTTTACATGTTATGAGAAAGAACAACTCAAGTGCATTTGTATCAACTCACTTATGTTTGGTATGAAGGGTATCATATGAAATAAATACAATAAGCTAAGAATCATACTTTAAAATATAAAGAGTGATATAAAGAGTGATTGCTATAAAGAAAGTAATGTGAAATCAAATTTTAAAATGACAAGTTAAAAACCATATAGATTCATATACTCTATTATTTCAAGTAATTCATTCAAATAAATATAAATATAAATAAAATAAACATATTTATCAAATATATTTTTCATTTATATTTATATTTGTTTTTGGGAGCTTGGCAGGACTACATCTTCATCATCATGTCCAACTTCTCACCTAAATAGCAAAAGATTTGGATATGAGAGAATTAAATGTGGGTAAATGAGGGAGGAAGAACCAAAATTTGCTTAGTCCAATGGTGGAGTGAGGGGATATCCAGAGAAGAAATACCAAGAACCTAATCAATCCCCAATTTGGAGTCTCCAACCACCTTGATCTTCTCAATGGCTAGCCAACTCTAAAAATGTAGGGGCCCCCCCCAAGTGGTAGAATCCCCCCTATGAAGTATTTACTAGTGCCACTAACCAAGAGAATATGATATGTGTAAACTAGTCCAACCTCATGATAACACCACAACCAAAGTTGTCCATGCAAGCACTATTAAAGAAGCCAACTCCCCTAGAAAAGTCCAATTGTGTGATAGATGCCACTCTACAACAAATGCATGGACCTCCATAGAAGAAATAATCCATGATGCCCAAACAAGCTAAGTGAGAGTCCTTAAGTTGATTTTAAAAAATGTACATGGAGGATTTGTTAGTGTAATAGATCCACATTATCTTTACTATTGTCAAGTAATTAAAAATAAATGAATTTAACATATTTTATCAATATATTCATTTATATTTAAAAAAAAATCATCATTTTAATATATACAAATTAATTAAATTAAAAATAGTAGAAATACAAATTTATAATATTGCAATTGTGCAAAAATTTCAAAAATAATATTTTATTAAACATCAAATTTTAATAACCTTCAATTGTATTAAAAATATGATATAAACCAAACAAATATGGAGGATTTGTGTGTCAATCATCCACCATTATACTCTACTATTTCAATTAATTACAAATAAATAAAAATGAATTAACATATTTATCAAATATTATTCATTTATATTTTTAAAAAAATCACCATTTTAACATATACAAATTAATTAAATTAAAAATTAATAAAAATACAAATTTATAATATTGCAATTATACAATTTTTTAAAAATTAATATTTTATCAAACTTCAAATTTTAATAGCCTTCAATTTTATTAAAAATATCATATTATGCACAATGTTATATGAATACAATCATAATATTCATATACATGTCACACATTACAACACAACATAAATATATAAATTTCTAGTCTTGTAAATTTTTAAATTCAAACATTTTAAATATCTGTTGTGGGTGGTATATACTATATCACACCTGAAATCCATATAAATATGAAAAGCCTAACATGACAAATCAAAGTTTAAAATGTGAAATGTAAAGTTGAAATTATTAATTTTTTAATCACAAATTTTAAAGAAAACTACTTTTATATTAATTAATTAAACAAAATATAATGTGAGAAATCATTAGTATATCACTTAAATAAATCCATCAAGATAGACATGATTTTTAAATTTCAACTTTATTATAAATTTCTGAATTGGAAGACTACACAAATATAAATAATGTTAAAATTATAAATAATGTTAAAATTCTAGACAAAATAGAAAAATATACTAGAAAATAAGAGGCACTTCCCATACACTCGGATGATATTTAGAAAGTCATTGGAAGTAACATCTTTAAAATAAAGTGTGAATATTCTTTGTAAATTGATATATTTATTTTTAATATTTCAATTGTCGATATAAAGATGATGTTACATGAAGAGATGTAAATGTACAATTTTAAAATGTCAAGTTCAAAACCATATTCAAATGTCCACTTTTATTATAATAAAAATACAATTTTAACCAAAACACATATTCATAACAATATCATATTGTACAAATATTTTTAAAACTATTTTTCTAGTTTTAACCATTAAATTTTCATAACTTCAAAGTAATTTAAAATACATCATATTAAACACAATGCCATATGTGTATAATCATGTATACAAAAACAAGGCATAACACATTACATAACACAACACTAATAACTATAAAAATTTGGTTTCTAACATTTATATACTCAAATATTTCCAGTTTTTGATACAAATATATAAAAATAAAATAAACATATTTATCAAAAATATTATTCATTTATATTTAAAAAATGTAAATGTAATCATAAACTTATACAAATTAATTAAATTATAAAATAATAATAATAATAATGCAAATACATAATATTGCAACTAAAAATCATACTTTATAACATAAAGAGTGATTGATATACAAAAAAAAATGTGAGTATGTTAAAATACAAATTTTAAATTGAGAATTTAAAAACTATATACATTTCAATAGTCCACAATTTCAAGTAATTCATACAAATAAATAAAAATAAAATAAACATATTTATCAAATATATTATTCATTTATATTAAAAAAACATATACAAATTTAAAAAATAATAAAAATGCAATTTATAATATTACAATTGTGCAAATTTAAGTAAAAATATCAATGCAAATGTGCTAAAATTCAATTTTTAAAATGAGCAGTTCAAAACTAAGTACATATAAATACCCTACTATTTCAAGTGATTCATACATAGAATAAAAATAAAATCACAATAATTATAGTATATTTATTCATTTATAGTTTTTAAAATATAATAAGAATGTCTTTTAACATATATATAAATTAAATAAAACTAAAAATAATAAAAATATAAATTTATAATATTGCAACTTTACAAAAAATTTTAAAATATATTTTATTAACATAAAATTTAATCATTAAAAAATGTAAATCTATTCCTAAATCAATTTAAAATGAAGAAGCTACAACCATAATACAATTTGTATTTTTAAAAAAATAAAAATCATCATTTTCACATATGTTAATTCAACATAATGTAGAATAATATAATTCAATTATTTTTTAAATATATAAGATCTGTCATTTTACAATATATATAATTAATAAAACTAAAAAATAAATAAAATAATAAATTTATAATAGTGCAACTTTTATAAAAATTTAAAAAAATAATAATTTTATTAAACATAAATTTTAATCATTAAAAATATCACATATTGATAATGTAAATGTCTTGGAAATCAAAATTTAAAATAAGAAGCTACAAACCATATACATTTGTATTTTTAAAAAATAAAAACCATCATTTTAACATATGTCAATTAAATTAAAAATAAAAATAAAAATACAAAATTATAATATTGCAATTGTATATAAAAATAAATAAATATTAAACCATGAAATGTTATGACCTTAAATTTTAAATTAAAATATCATATATACATACAACATATACACCACAATTCAATAGTCTACCACTTCAAGTAATTCATACAAAGAAATAAAAATAAATTAAACATATTTGTCAAATATATTGTTCATTTATATTTAAAAAACATGTACAAATTTAAAAAATAATAAAAATACAAATTTATAATATTACAATTGTGCAAATTTAAGTAAAATAATCATACTAATAATAATGTGAATATGTTGAAATTCAATTTTTAAAAGAAAGTTAAAACCAAGAAAAATTAAAAATACCCTACTATTTCAAGTAATTTATACAAAATAAATAAAAATGAAAATCAACATATTTCTATTTAATCAAATAAATAAAAAATAAATCAAGCATAAAATTTTAGTCATCTTCAATTTGAGTAAAAATATCATATTGATAATGTAAATGTCTTAGAAATCAAAATTTAAAATGAGTAAGTTACAAACCATATACATTTATATACTCTCATTACAAATAAAATAAAATAAAAAATTATCAAATATCTTATTCTTTTATACTTTTAAAAATAAAAATCATCATTTTAACATATACATGTTAATTAGATTAAAAAATAATAAAAACATGTGCATTTTAATTAGATTTAAAAAATAATAAAAATACAAATTTATAATATTATAATGGTATAAAAAATGTAAAATTTATATTTTATTAAACATGAATTAATGAGCTTAAATTTTATTAAAAATATCATATATACATAGAAACATATACATCACAATACAAGTAACACATTACAACACAACATAAATATATAAATTTAAAATTTTGTAAATTTTTAAATTCAATTATTAATTTTTATTAAATAATATTTTAAATGTAACTTGTGGTTGTCATATAGGATATTATGTCAAAGTTGATTTTTTTTGGGCAAGTTTAAAACAAAACTACTTATATTAATTAATCAAACAAATTATCATTTTTAAATTTCAGTTCTATTATTCATTTATAATAAACAAAACATATACAAATTTAAAATAAAAATAAAAATAGAAATTTATAACATTACAATAGTGAAAATTTAAATAAAAACATCATATTAATAATAATGTGAATGTGTTGAAATTCAATTTTTAAAATGAAGTTAAAAACCAAATACATTTAAATACCCTACTATTTCAAGTGATTCATACAAATAAATAAAAATAAAATCACATATTTATGGAATATATTATTCATTTATATTTTACAAAAATATAAAACTCTCATTTTAACATATACAAATTAAAAAAATTAAAAAATAATAAAAATAAAAATTTATAATATTCTAATTGTACAAAAAATTTAAATATAATATTTTATAAAACATAAAATTTTAAACATATCATATTGATAATGTAAATGTCTTGGAAATCAAAATTTAAAATGAGAAGTTATACACCATACCATATACCTTTATATACTCTACTCTTTCAAATAATTACAAATAAATAAAGAAATTTATCAAATATATTATCCATTTATATTTCTAAAAAATAAAAATAACATTTTACATGTAAAATCAATTAAATAAAAAAAAAATTAAAAAAAAAATACAAATTTATAATATTATAATGGTATAAAAATTTAAAATTAATATTTTATTAAAGAGGAAATTTTAATGACCTTCAATTTTATTAAAAATATCATATACATAGAAAAACATATACATCACAATACAAGTAAGACATTACAACACAACATAAATATATAAATTATCTTGTAAATTTTTAAATTCAATTTGTTAATTTTTATTAAATAATATTTTAAATGTAATTCCTGGTTGGTATATAAGATATTATGTTAAAGTTGATTTTAAAAAAAAAAATTGTCACAAATTTAAAATAAAACTACTTAAATTAATTAATCAAATAAAGTATAATACTTAAATAAATACATCAAAATAGACATCATTTTTAAATTTCAGCTTTATTATAAGCTTATCAATTCAAAACTATACAATTATGAATAATGTTAAAACTCTAAAGAAAATAGAAAAATATACTTGAAAATAAGAGGCACTTGCCATACATTGGGATGATATGAAAATTGTGAGGAGCAACATGTGTATGTGATGATATACCAAAATATAATTTTTGAAAATTGATATATTTAATGTTAAAACTCTAAACAAAATAGAAAAATATACTTGAAAATAAGAGGCACTTGCCATACAATGGGATGATATGAAAATTGTGAGGAGCAACATGTGTATGTGATGATATACCAAAATATAGTTTTTGAAAATTGATATATTTATTTTTAATACTCTAATTGTTGCTATAAAAATAATCTATGTGAAGAGATATAAATTTACAATTTTAATATATAAAGTTCAAAACCACATACATATGCCCACTTTTATTATAATAAAAATAAAAAATTAACCTAAATATATATTCATAAAATTATCATATTGTACAAATATTTTTAAAACTATTTAACCATTAAACTTTCATAACTTAAAAATAATTAAAATACATTATATTAAGTACAATGTCATATGTGTATAATCATATATACACAAACAACACTTAACACAACACAAAACACAACACATAACAACACACAACACATCACAGAACACAACATTAATAACTATTAATATTTGGTGTATTATTTGTATAAATTTTAAATATTAATTTTTATTAAATAACAAAGTTTTAGATGTGAAAATTAATATTCAATCAAAAATTATAAATGTAATTTAAGAGTTCATTTTTACTAAATCATTTGTGTTGGTTTTTATATAAAGGTATTATATGAAAAAATTGTAAATGTGAAAAAAATGTGAATATTGTAATTTTACAGGTTCATTTTTACTAAATAATTTTTACGAGTCATTTGTAATTGTAAAAATTGTGAATGTGAAAAAATTTGTGGTCACTTGTAAAAATGTGAAAAAATTATGAATAATGTAATTTTATGAGTTCATTTTTATTAAATCATTTGTAGTTGCTATATGAAAGTATCATGTGAAAACAATTGTGAATTGTGAATATGACCTATCAAATTTTAAAATGTAAACTTAATTAAATAAATTATAAACCAAAAATTATTAAATGTCATTTAATAAATACAAGTAAAATTTTAAAAATAAAAACATAATTTAACCAAAAGAAAAAACATTGGGAAGAAAAAAAATGCAAAAAAAATACAGAACAACCGAAAACAAATGAGACTCCTTCAAAGATAGCTTTGGCCATGCTATCTTTGAAGGTTGTGAGAAGGGTCAACCCCCTCTCAAAATAAAATATCTGATTATGTATTAAAGTATAGTTTGAGTGAGTACATCAAAAATAACATTACAATTTACAGTTACAAAAATGTGATTCTTCAACACCCTATTCTTCCACTACTTTCTGCTTCCCACTACTTTCTTGCTTCCCACTACTTTCTTGTTCCCTGTTTTCACAGTTACATAAAATTGTGAGAATTTACTCTACCTTTTCAAAAATGACTCTGTGAGAAGAATTTATTCTACCTTCTCAAAAATGCAGCTACATAAAATTGTGAGAAGAATTTATTCTACCTTCTCAAAAATGCACCTACATAAAATTGTCACAATACTCTGCATTTGCTTTGGAGTCTAAACACTTCCCATACTCTGCATCTGCTTTGGAGTCTAAACACTTCCCATTTCTTCTGATGTTTCATAACATAAGCTTAGAGTCATGATAATAATTTTATTTTAAAATAATAACAATTAATTAAATATTTTCCAAGTCTAATTTAAATAAATAACTATAAATATAAAAATTAATCTATTATAATGAACATTTCCATAAAATTCATATTAAATTGGGAAAACAATTCAATCATCGAAAGCCCTCTCTAGATCCACTTGTTTCATGAGATGAATTTACAACTAAATAATAAAAACAAAAGCAATAATTACCTATCCTTTGGAATTTTCGATTACTAAGGTAAAGCTCTAAAATGCAATAATATGGCCATTTAAAATTAACAACTGGGCATCTATATCCTTTGGGCAGAAATCATTATTTAAACCAAAAATATGGGATTGGCTTTGTGCACTTAGGAGATTCCTAATTTTGGGAAGTCTGTGTGAGTCAAAAGAAAATAGGACGCTACTTGCAGAGAACGAATGAAGGCTTTCCTATGGGACTGGAAACCTTATTGGAGAGATAGAGGCATACCTTGAGAAAGGCTTAGAGACAAGATTTAAGCCTGGATTGGGTGTTCAGCCAGGGTGGGGAAAGAGCCAAGCTGAGCGCTACCTGTTTACAATTGATTTTCTGTTTCACTCTTTATTCCATGAATTTTAATCGTTACTGGACTGGCCAACTCCCTTTCACTCTTCCAGAGTTCCGAAAGGGTTCAGAGCCGGACCTCTCCAATGTAGGAAGTCTGTCTGAATCAAAAGAAAATAGGACGCTACTTGCAGAGAACGAATGAAGGCTTCCCTATGGGACTACAAACGTTATTGCAGAGATAGAGACCTGCCTTAAAAAAAGCTTAGAGACATGCTTTAAGCAGGGCTATAGGAAGTCTGACTGAATCAAAAGAAAATAGGACGCTACTTGCAGAGAACGAATGAAGGCTTCCCTATGGGACTACAAACGTTATTGGAGAGATAGAGACCTGCGTTAAAAAAAATCTTAGAGACATGCTTTAACCAGGGCTACCTGCAGTCTACAATTGATTTTCTGTCATCCAGGCTGGCTCTGTTTCACTCTTTATTTTCTGAATTTTACTCGTTACTTGACTGACCAACTCCCAATAATGTGACTCAGTTGAGAGAACTTATAGAATTTGCAATTTATATAGGAAGTTCCGTCAAGGGTTTCAGAGGTATCATGGCACACTTCAGTGATCTTAACAATAAGATCAATTAATGGATGGAGGCTGCAAAGGGACCTCCAAAGGGACTACTTTCTTATTTATGCAAATTGTAACACTAAAGCAGCATTGGTCAAAAGATTTAACAGAAGGTGAAGATATGGCATTAATAACTTAAATTTGTCTACAATTGATTCTCTCAGTATATTTCCATGCACCCCAACATTATTGTGGCAAAGGACACAAAATATTTAGAATGAAAAACAACCAGTTTTGTTTCCTATCAAATTGTGATCAAGGAGCTTGACAACTTTCTCAATCATCCAAGGCTGGCTCTGTTTAGCTCTTTATTTCTTGGATTTCACTCCTCATTTCTTCACTGACCAACTACCAAGAATGTGGCTCAGTTGAGAGTACTTGATAGAATATGCAATTTATATAGAAAGTTTTGTCAAAGGTTTTGGCACACCTCAAATAGCTTACCAATAAGGATCAATTTAAATGGATAGAGGCTGTAGAAGGGGCTACCTTTTGACAAATGAAATAGGCCGAGCCCTGTAATTGCACTTCAAGATTTCTCATAGACTTTTGAAGTGGCATATAATGCTTTGTGAACTGGCATGAACACATTGTTCATGCAAATCAGCATCCTATTGCTTTTCAAATTAGAAATAAAGTAGAAATTGAGAAGTTGTTATGCATTTATGATTAGGAAATGTTGACCCTTGTGTTATAGAAAAATTCAAGCCATATTTATTGGGAAAACACCTCAAAATCCAAAAGGAGGAGCATGAAACTTTGAAGTATTCATTTTCCTAGTGAAATTTTAGTGAAATAGGAAAGTTAACTACAAAGTTTTCACTTTGAAATTCAATATAAGGACATAAATAATGTTTAAGACAATTTCATATCTATGATATCTAAGTTGCTTGTCAGATCTATGGTAGAAATGGGAAACTCAAAAAGGACCCAATACTAGGGCAGTGGCTATACATTTTTAGGCAATCTGTTTTTTTAATAAGAATTGTACATATCTGGTACAAAATTCTATATTTTAAGAAGACAAAGAATGTCATTCCCCACCTTCTATTGGTCACTTATTGTAGGTTATGAATTGGTTTGTTCTAGATTAATAGTGATGTGGCACCCCCACCATTCCTAATTATTGAATGTATAATAGGTGATCATCTCAATAAAAATCTTCTCACCATTGGCATCCAACTAACAAGAATCCCTAGTTCATCTGAATGTTCTCATGCTCTTGTACCCTTTCCTCCCCATCCAAAATACCCTTTCTTGAGCATAGCTTCATGGACATATCCTTTTCATTGGCATTCTACTTTCTACATTTATTTCCCTTAGTTTGAATGGAGAACCCCAACAAAAGGGATAGAAAGTAGAAAACTAACAGGATGGCTCATAATACTGACCCAAGACACCTCTTAAGATAGATTAAGGAAAAAAGGTTCACAAGGGTGGGTTACAACTGATTACTAGGTTACACCATCCACCTATATCCATGCTCATTTCTAGCTCCATGTTTCATCTACCTTACTAGTGGACTTTTGACACCTTTAAGATCTATTACTAGCTCATTCCTAAAGTAGCTTTAAGGTTACATTTTAAATCAATTTAATGGTTCTTTGTGAAGCAATTTTAAGAATACAATTTAAATCAATTAGAAAAAATTAAAAGACAAAAGGAATCTAACTAGTGAAGGTAACCATATACATTAGGCTCCTATATTATAACTGTCAACATAGTGAAGGGATAGTTAGTTTTACCCATATACATATGTTAAAGGCTCCTATGTTCCTATGTGGTCACAAAAATTTAAATAGTAGAATTAAAAATGTTCAAACAGTGCAAACCTTTTTACATTTTCTTTGTTCATTTTAGGAAGAGATGCACTATGAGTTGGGATAAGAGGTATCCACCAAAGCTATGGTGGATATTATAGAAGGAGGGTAAAAGAATACATGGGTGAATTTTTTTTTGGTAAACTCTTTCATGCACTAACCTTTTACTTTTCACGAGGGTTAAGTTTTTAAGCTATCCATTTCTCTTACCTAGTGTGTTTCCATCTAGTGCAATCTAATGCACTTCTGGCCTGGAAAGACTCATTCCATGCATCTTAGATGGCATACAAGCATTGTTTCTCTAGGACTAGTAAGTCTATCCATGCTCCCTAAAATAGGGTTGCTCAAGCTGGTTGAGAAAACTAATAAATGGGGATTG
>APFE030922125.1:0-11706 GCA_000404065.3 Pinus taeda
TACAACCTCCATTCTATCTTTCCATGCTATGTAATTCGAGCTACCTTCCAAGGCATACTCGAGTCTCAAGCCATAGAACTCCATTGGCCAACCTTAAAGTATGATATGAATTCAATTTGCACCTGCAACCCTGAACTTCAAACTTTGAATTCTCTTCACAGTATACTGTTCACAACTCTGATACCATTTAGAAAATCCGTGATATATTAACCCGATAATCTAATATAAATCAAAGCAGAATACTATAACCTACTTCTACTATCAATTTGTAGAAGCTTAAAGATCGAGCTGAACAATATAACCAGAAGAAGAAGAATCAATGGCACAATACACATGAAAACAATTTGGGGAAATCTTCATATAAAAACACCACACTATTGTATTATCATACATAGTGGAAATATATAGGAATTATACAAAGCCTTAGCTCTCACAGCTAGCCAGCTCTCAGTACAATCCTCACAGATGATCACAGGCAATCTTGGCTTCTCTCCAACCTTCCTTTCTGCCCTCCAAGCTCCTATTTCCTTGCATTGTTCCTTGTGGATGATTTGTCTATTACCAAGTGGAAAACCAAGCCTTCGAAACTGCACAATCCTCAAGGATGAATCCTTGACCGCATGCATGAGTTTTCTCCATGAGAAAACACATGCAACTGATAGTACACTGTCCTTGAACATTAATCTCAATCAGGTCTTTCTCAGAATAGACATGCATGAGTTTCTGATGAGGGAATCTTCCCACTAACTGGAGTAGCACTAGTTGAGTGCATTAATGCATCAACTGATTGTTAACTCACTATTAGTTCCTGAAACTTTGGAACTAATTTAACTGGAGTTAAGTCAGTAACTAATTAAAACTCAAATATAACTCAATCTTGTCTCCTTAATTTAAGGGATAACTCTTGCATGACTTCAGAAAGACTTCTAACTTGAATTTCTTCAACTAATTAATTTAAAATAGATTAATTATTTATTTCCAAGTAATTGTTAAAACTAAATTCGATTTTAATTCACAATTTAATTCAAGGACAAATTAAATTGGAATATACTTGTTGCCATATTTCAACACTTCCAAAGGAAGAAGGTCTATATGAAAAGGGAAATAAGGGCCCAAATTATTCTCATTGAATCCACCAAGGATCCCCTCATACCCTATGTATCAAAGTTGAAGAAATCAAAAGAAATATATGATATACTAGTAGAATTTTTCTCCATAAGTATTACTCGAGAAGTGTTATCATTAAGACAAGAAATCTACAAGATGAAGATATCAAAGGAAAATGGAATATCCTCATACTTTAAGAGGGTATCATAAATAAGAGACAAACTACAAGATTTGGGAGAAATAATGTCTGATAAAGAAATGACCACCATAGTGCTCAATGCACTGCTCGAGGAATGGAGCAACTTTACATCAATCATCTATGGAAAGAAGGATGCTACCCCATTCAATGAACTTTGGTCATTGTATAAAATTGAAGAAACAAGGTTGAAGGTAAAATGAAATGTAGGATCAAATGAGGAAGTCCAAGCATTTGCTTCCATGGCTAAGAGAAAAGGGCACTACAAGAGAGACTATCCAAAATTCAAGTAGGACAACAAGAGGAAAGAAAGAAATGTAGTTCATATCACTAAAGAAGTGGAAGAACCTGAATCATGAGAAGAAATCAAAAGGGATAGATCTTCACTATTAGGGTTTCTCCAATGCATAGTAAGGAGAAGTAGGAGGTGAAAAGATCTCCACCATGGTAGTCAATTGGAGAAGTATTATGACGATATGAATCTTAGTAGAAGCATATCAGTAAATCAAGAATTCATGACATCTTTAGATGAAGCTTGAAAGAACAGCTAAAGTAGAAGTGTATAGAGATGTAGCAGTTATCATATAAGGGAGGTAGCTCTTGGCAACCTCATTGAAATCATATATAGTACATATGATCGAAATAAAATCATCTAGCATGATAGAAGGAGTTCATCATACATCATCATCATTAGGAAGGAGCATTTGCAGGATGAGGATAATCAAAATCCTCCATTAGATTCTTCACTAGAAGGTTCACCTCTCTTGGAAGAAGTAAGTGTCTCGCTAAGAATTCCACCTTGTATGGGATTACTTTTTAGAAGGATGATGGTATGGTGAAAAAGGAATGCAACGTGTCAAAATGGTTGAAATACTCTCAATCAAGGAAAGGAAGTTGTTGAAGGAAGCCTAGATTACCAAGAGAAGGAAAGAGGTATGCATGCATGTATTTAATTAAGTCATGTCATTATATGGTTGCATGGGTAAATGCTCTATCTCATTAGCATGATCAAAGAAAAGGGGTATCCTCCTTTGGAAAGATGCATGAAGGCATGGTTCATATATTGACTAGATGAAATCAACATAATATGTCCTCGTATTGAATATGATGTAGCTGACAAAGATGAAGGAACTATGTATGGAAAGTTCTTGGGAAGAAATATGTGAAGACAGAAGAGATCATGAAAGATGCAACTATGGTCACATGAAGTCAACATCTGATGACTAGAAGAATGATCATGACATCTACATAAAGAATAATATTGTGATAAGGTTTGTAAAATGGAGACCCTTGACATATGAAGTCTTGGAGATGTGTTTGTGAATATGCAAGATGTTGTAGGCAAGATATATTTCATGATCAAAGGCCATCGCAAAAGGTAACCATGATTTGATGTTCATTTCTTTATTTTGAACAACATCTCGATGAGTTGATACAGGGATATCGAAAGAGGATTGTAGATGTCACCTATAGCTAGCACTCATGTGGGTGGACGAAAGATCATAAAGGAAGCATGACTTAGAATAGGTAGGAGTATGAAAAAAGCCAGATGTGGACTAGAGGATCACTTTTCGACAGACAAAAGGATGACATGACTGATGTGGCTCACGAAGGAAAGTGATGGATGGTCGATGCCCTAAAAATAAGTTCCAAAATACAAAGGCTCCATATTGTTAAAGATGAAATTCGTGACATCAAAAGAAGGAGCCCCACAAGCAGCTAACAATCCCATGATCTCCACCTAGAGCAAAAATATATTGGAATCAAGGCCTTGGTGAAGAGGGAGTTTGGACAAGTCCCTGGTTAAGATGGAGCTTGGAAAATTCCATAGATAAGAGGGAGCTTGGATACATTCCTTTTATAGGAATGTGTACATTCCTTCATAGGAATGGGTATATCCTCCCTAGTTGAGAGGGAGAGATAAACACATCATTCTTGTCTTCACTTTGGAAGAAAGAACGGAGTATTGAGTAAGCATCTAACATCCGATATTTTTTTAGGATGAGATAGGGAATCCAAGATAAGAGTAGTCGTAGAGGACCAATGTTGTTTGAGGACTGAGAATCCAAGATAAGAATAGTCCTAAAAGGACATACTCTATGAACACTTGGGTGGGGTATGTGCCTTGAGAGACAATGATGATGGAGTCTATAATTCATTGGTCTCGCCAACATTATGCTCTAATATTATGGAGAGATAGAGTTGTTATTCAAGGCCTTGCTATGTGAAAATGATGGATGATATGATGCTAAACAAATGGGTTACCAATCTCACTCTTCTTATGCGAATTATTCAGATTGAGAATATCCAAGTACCTTGTATGGATTATGAATACCTTCCTAGTTAAGAGGAAGTGTTGAAATATGTAACTAGGTTCGGTCTTCATAATGATATATGTAATCATGATTTTATGTATTTAATAAAAAGAGAAAGATAAATTTATTATTGTTATTCTTTAGGCATGGGTTTCAAGCTCAAGGGAGATTTATTTTTAGATCAAACACCCAATGAGTGCTTCTAGGGCTTGTCATTGAGTCTACAAGTCAATTGATTCATTGTCATGTATGAAAGACCCTTTTAGGCATGTTACATATTGTAAAAAAAAATTATTTGAGTCAAGAGAAAGTCAAAAGACCTTCCAAGACCTCATCATGGTGCAAAGAGCATGTTGGACTACATGAAGGGACAAGTCAGCCTAAAAATAGCAATTCATACCACTCAAGAGCCTATAAATAAAAAGGAACTTGATCTCATTTGGATATACTCTCAAGCAAGTTCGATCTCATCAAGATAGAAGCTGGTAAAAGATGAAGAATAAGAAGAGGATTGAGATCAAAGTTTTGGGCCTCTCTCTCTCTCTCTCTTTCGTTAGAGTTTCTACATTTACAGTGAAAGATGAAATTCTGAAGCTGCATCGAAGCTGTGAATTTGCATCGAAGCTATTACGCTGCATCGAAGATGTGAATTTTCATCGAAGTTGTGAAGCTGCATCAAAGTTGTGAAGTTGCATTGAAGTTGTGAAGTTACATTGACAGTGTAAAGCTATAGCTAGGTTGAAATTGTGAAAGGCCAAAACTATGAATCTACTAGAAAGGTTGAAGTTGCAATAGAATATGCTGGTCAAAGTTGCAGAAGAATTTCTTGGGCAAAAGAATTTGCTGGAGGTCGAAATTGGAGAAGTTGTTAAGCAACTGTTAGAAGGAAAGCTCATCAAGGGACTTGGTCTTAGAGGGTCTTGGTCAAGGGTCATAGGTCTTGGAATTCGTCAATTGAAGATTCTATAAGAAGAGAAGAATTCCTGTGGGTTTTTCCTATCAAGGAGAGAGGTTTTGACCCTGGTTAATCACCTATATCTTGTGTCCTTTTGTCTCACTATTCTTTATGGTTTGGTAGTTATTTGATGAAAAAATGCAATAATAATTAAGGTGAAAAATAATACAATCAAGATAAGAAAAATACGTCACAAACATTTATCAAAGTAAGAGAAATCACATAATTTAGTTTCCCTAGATTTCTCAACAATAAACAAGCTTGGACATGAAACGGATTTTGTATAGTGCCATTAAGTGAAGTAGTGAGTATGCCACATCTATCATTAATGCATCTAGAGAACATTTATAACTTGTTTATTTCTTATGTGACAACAAAGAGTTATTATTTGAAAGTTTTCTTTTTTTCCATACAAGAGATCATATTTTTTTTATACAAGATTTATTTCTAACTACCTCTTTGTTTCATAGTATTACCTCTTTTCTTTTTATTTTCTATGTCCACCTAAGTTTCCTTCCCATGGTAAACCACATTTACTTCATTTTATAAAAGCTACTTCTCATTTCTCATCCTAATTAATCAAGACACACATGCATCATTCAAGAGACTATTCACACAACCCAAAAATATGTAATTCCTTTACAAAATGCATAAATATACATACAATGAAAAAAAAACAGTAAACACATATAAAAATACAACTCAAACACATATAAAAATAAAAATCACCAATAATAATACAAAGAAATAAGAAAATTTCAAGATAATACAGAGAATTAATAGAATGATAACTATATGAACAATACTAACAAATTATGTCGTTAACAATTTATTTTTCAAATGCATATGCACAATAAAAAAGCAAAAAAATAACTTTCAATATAGTATTTAAAATACATGTGCAATCAATTTTAAATATGCCTAAGGAATAGGTATGTCTAATTACAATCAGGCAAGTAGGTAATCTAAAAGATACCCGTTATTTAACTAAATTGAAAAGATAACTCTAGCTTCTCCGGAAGCCCACATTAAAATATTCCAAGAGTTGGGAGAGTCAAATATGTCTATGAAATAAGTAGGTCTAATTACAATTTGGCAAGTAGGTAATGAAAAAGAATACCCCTTATTTAACCAAATTGAAAAGATAGCTCTTGCTTCTCTGGATTAAAACATTAAAATATGCCAGGAGGAGTCAAATCATTGCCCGTAAAATTCCTGCCAGAATAAGTTAAATGAAAAAGAAACTACTGAGAACTATGGACAATGGTTATTTATAACATATGAAAAAAAACGACGATAAAAGAATAACTTGACACTTATAAAAAAATAAGATGAATGAAAAATAAGTAAAGAACTTCACACTAACACAAATAAGATGAATGAAAAAAAAACCTACTGAGAACTATGGACCATGGTTACTTGTAGCAGATGAGAAAATTAACAATAAACGAATAACTTGACACTTACACAATTTGAAGGTTTGGAAGTGATAATACTGCATGGGGAAGGTTTGGAAGTGATAATACTGCTTGGGGAATTTTTCCAGTCAACAAATGAATCAATTATGTAAGTTTTGTGAAGCATTTTTTTATTTTATAGATTTAAAGAGAAATGATAAAGGTAATGCAGGATTTTAAAAATGCGTGGGGATTTTATTAAAAAAATAAAATTAAATAGTGTTGGAAATAGCAAATATATAAAATACATACAGGAACTGAAGAGATTTCAAATTCCCCAGTGACTCTGGAATTTCACCCGTTAAAGAATTTCCATACAAATCCAAGCTAACAAGATTCACTAGCTTGCCAAGCTCCTTTGGAATGTTTCCCGTGATGTTATTATTGTTAAGCTCCCTGCAGTGCAGATGTGAAGTGAGAAGTCATTAAAACATAATTGTAATTTGAATATGCATTTCTACTTTTTAGTCATAAAAAAACATAATTGTACATTGAATATGTGTTTCTTTTTTGAAAGATTCAGTATATATTATGTGTTTTTTTTAAAGGTTAAATGCAAATGGATAACTCCTCTTTTCAATTTAGAGAATAAAAATTCTTCTAAAACAAGATGATTAGGAAAAGGTTACTATAAATAATATGGAAATTGTTTTTTTTAATAAACAAAATTAAAAAAGTAATTTAACAAAAATCATTTAATAAATATTTTTTTTTTTAATTATTAAGGGTTTTGTTCAATTTTTTTTTGGAATATGTAGATGTTTTTTTGGTCAAATAGTGATTTTTATTCTTTAAAATGGGTTTTTAACAGTATAAATGGATTCAGCATCTTGAAAAAACTTCTAGGATACTTTATTAATGGGGAGTTCACAACTCAAATTTGTGATTCCAACAAATAGTTACAAAATTCTTGACAAATTAGACTGGGAAATATGCCAAAGAAAATTTCCAAAACTTGTAATAAATAGACTATAATATACAAACATGTTAATTAAATTTACTTAAATAATTTCCTTACAAAATAGTATTAAGACTATAAAAATAACATTATTATCCTCTAATTCTTATCCTTTCTTATATACTAAACCACCAAACCAAGATTATCTAGATACTAGCATCGTACCCTTTGAAGCCTCATCAATTGTCTGATCATATTGTTTTTAGGGAAAAAAAATGCAGAGTCTAATGATGAATTATTAGTAAAAGAATTTATTCAATAAACAATATTGATGTTTCAGCATAAAAGATAAATCCAAAACTGAAAATACATATTTCAACTTAGACTCTCTCTAGACAAGTTCCTTGATAGCATTCTCTCTTTCTTGGTTTTTGGGAAAAAAATGCAGAGTGTAATGATGAATTATTAGTAAAAGAATTTATTCAATAAACAATATTGATGTTTCACCATAAAAGATAAATCCAAAACTGAAAATACATATTTCAACTTAGACTCTCTGGACAATTTCCTTGATAGCATTCTCTCTTTCTTGGCACATTTTCCATGGTAGTGTTCATCTCAAATCATCACCGTTCTCTCTATTTTTAGGAGGTCTAAGTTTTTGGAAGGATATGAGATGGTAAGGGATATGAAAAATAATTTTAATGTATACTTGGTGGGAGAGTATCAATTTGAAAAAGAAGTGGTCATCCATGCATGATGTGAATTGGAATTACAAAAAGAAGTGATCACCCATACCCATGCATGATGTGAATTGGAATTAAAAAAAGAAGTGGTCATTCATGTATGATGTGAATTGGAATTACAAAATTAGTAGCATAGAGAAGTCTGAATATAAGTATGAAATCAAACAAACAGATTAGTAAACGAGGAACCTGTTTTTTCTGTTTTGTTCTTTAATATAAAAATAATATAAAAATAAACATTTCAAAGAAAGAATAAAAGACATAGCTTAACGAGAATATCTAATAGACATGCCAAATCAAAAAAACATACTCACAAAAATTGTAAATGATCAAGGTTTCCAAGCTCAGGCACCAGACTACCAGAGAGCTCTGCACCGCCCAGGTCCCTGCAAACATTGCAAAATTAACAAGGGTGTAAAATAAAAGCTAGCCAAGAATGCTGCACAGACATAGGAAGATAAGCTTACAATCTACTAACACGATCCCCGTCACAAGTGACGTGGAACCAATTGCTGCATGCACTAGTACTATTATCCCAGCTTGAAAATACATTAAGAGGATCTTCTAACTTTCCCTCCAATGCACTAAGGGCATCACCTGTCAGAAAGAACTTGAATCGTTTCAGTAACCTAAAAGTTGGGATTAAGTTTAAAACAACATCCACTTTTTAAGATTCTGATTCAAATATTGCAATGGACTCTAAGGAGACTCACGGTCATCATCACTAGGGTCAGCTGAGGCTGAAAAGAAGCTCGCCAACGCTACAAGCACCAGGATTTTCCACATAAAGCCCATTGTCAGAGAATCTTCTAGCAAAGCAAAGTATGTGAGTAGCACAGAACCCAAATTCTGCTGGTTGTTTTGTTTGAAGGATTCCAAACAACAGAAGAGACAAAATTTATATGAAGGAAGCCCCCGGGTTCAGGAGGTGCCAGTTGGTCTCCTTCAACAGCATGTTGCTCGAAGGAGGAGGCTGAGGCTTCTCAAGATGGCCAAATGAGAAAGTTGGCATTTAATGTGAACTGAAACGTAAGCACGTCGTAAATCACCAGTTATAGACCTACAATTTAGCAAATCTTTATCACTTCAAATAAATAATATAGATAATTTACAAATTTAAATTGGTATTTTTTTTAACTGTAATATAAATTTAATATTTTCAAAAAAAATCGAACATTTCTATCCCAAAAAAAAATTCGCTGGTCAGCCTTGTTATTTTAATAAATCGAAACTAAATTCCAGACAAATCCAAAAAATCACATTTAAAAAATAATATAAATACTCAAGAAATAATATAGGCAATCGAGCAAATCTGAACCACCTCCAACATTCTGGTTTAAACAAAGTTTACGCACACAAGTGCGGTGGATTGGATAATTACAAAAATATGTGAACAAAGTTTACGCACACAAGTGCGGTGGATTGGATAATTACAAATGGGTTCCACGGTGAAAATGGATTTTGACGACCAACCACCTTTCACTCTATTTCCGGGTTCAAGATATCTGGTTCGCATTTTGTTTATATATTCTCGTAAATAAAAAAGAAAGTTCATAAGAAATTTAGCCAGAAATAAAATTGGTAATACTATGTAATAATAATAATTCTTTTAATTTATTTTTTGGTTAAGTTTGGCGTTTTCTTTTAACATCAAATTTACACTATATATGTAAGATAGGTGGCCTCAAGTTGCCCAATAAGAAACCAAGTTTGTTGGTCACTTATCTTCGTTATAATCCATCTAAATAGAGTAAAGTAAATGCCCAAGTTTGTTGGTCATGTATCCTCGTTATAAGCCATCCAAAAAGAGTAAAGTAAATGCCTGGGTAACTGACTATTCATGTTGTTCTTCTAACGCTAACTCGACGGGTGTTGGGTCCTTGGCAGAGTCACAAGGCATCTCAGCGAGCTCGATGATGCAAGGGATGTGCCTTTGAATTCTGTCCAAGCGGATGTCCTGCTTGTGAAGTTGGAATTGGATCGTCTGCAAATCTTTTTTATAATTAGGCATGCCCTGGAGAGTCAGTGCCATCCTCACTAATATTTTTTCCATCGCCTTCCCCATAAGGCTCTTCATGAGCCAGTATAGATAGACGGTGGTCTTTTTGAACTGAGTTATTCTGCCTCTAGTATTCCTGGGATCTAGAATTACGGCGCGTCAGTTCTCCATCTCCTCTTCGAATTTGCCTTCCTGTTTAATTCCCCCCTCCCAATCTTCCAACAACTTGCGGATGTCACCATTCGTTCCCTCCCTGTAGGCTGCCGCAGCTTCACTGATGACATGTTCTACTAGTTTCCTACCTCGTCTTGGTTCCGAGGTGCTTAGGCCATTTACCCTGTAGACTCCTCCCCACGTCTTTTGCGTTCTCTTCCTCGTGCCAGTCGAACCATCTCCACTTTGTCCAGTCCCTATTCAAAAGCATGATGAGTTAACCTCTAGTTTTGCATTTTAGTATCGTTGTTATGCTTATTCTTTGGTATATTCCTAATGCTTGCAAAGACAGACTCTGAATGGTTGACAACTCGTCAGGAAGCGAGGCCAGTTGGTGTTCCCTACCATGCTCCTCTATGTACCTTTTCCTCATACCTCTCATAAATAGTTCAGTTGACCCACCCCTCATGCGACCAAGTGCAAGTGCCTTTGCACTGGTGAGCCTTCCCAATCCCCTTCCCAGTCCCCTCTATCCAGTGAAGGGTTTCCCATCGAGGTTGAGCCTTCCCATGCCCCTCTGCCCAATTGAGCAGCGCCACTCCTCTACATTCGCTCATGCCTACGATTCCCCATTGCATTACTTCTACCCCTCACCACCCGCATGGTTATACAAATTCCCTTTACTACTCTCAAGAGAAGTGTCCCATCTACATACCCAGTGAACACTCAAGGCTCTCACAGCCAACACACTAAGCTAGACCACAGTCACCCCAAGCATGCTTTGTTCTCCCCAGCTAGCACCCTAGTTCCCCTCCCCTGGCTTCTCCCGAACCCCCCATCCATAAACGAAAAGAGTTGACATAGAAAGGGGATTGTAGGACCAAGAAACATACCCGAAAACGCTTCGTTGATGCTGACAATGGTAGCTCTGCATGCTCTCTCTAGTGCTCCAACTCCCACCAGCATTCGCGGCAATGCGGTTATCCATGTCTTGAATTCCTTTACTCCACAATCTATCTTGCCATATCATTTCCCCTGTTCTTCCTTACACGCATCACCTCCCACCTCATCCTAGCCATACCCACCACCTCTCCCATCTCTTGTGGCCACCTCTCCCATCTCCTTTGTTAGTCTGCATGTGGGAGGCCACTACACCCATCGCCATGAGTGTTTGGGGGGTGGTAGGTGGTACCCTTCCA
This sequence comes from Pinus taeda, assembly GCA_000404065.3. Taxonomy (NCBI): domain Eukaryota; kingdom Viridiplantae; phylum Streptophyta; class Pinopsida; order Pinales; family Pinaceae; genus Pinus; species Pinus taeda. The sequence continues at coordinate 11,026 of APFE030922125.1, forward strand.
TTAATCCTCATAACTAACATTCCTGTCTGACGTCCTTCCCAGCCTTGAGCACTCACTGCGGTCAGGGGAATAATTATTTTTAAATTTAAAAATAAATTAATTAATTTAATTAAAATGATAAAAACTATATAGTAATTTGAAGTAAATTTCAATTTTGATTATAAATATTTAGAAATTATTTGTAAGGATTAAATCTTTTTTTATTTCATCCAATTATTAAGAAATTATTAGAGGATTTCCCATCACTATTATTTAAGAATAATAAAGTGTTCTTAATCTTATATTTTAAAATAATTTTACATTAATAATAAAAAAATTAAAAAATAGTAATAACCAAAAAATACTTTTATTTCCCATTTTATACAAATAAATATTAAAAAAAATAATAATTTACATTTTAGTACGAGGGAGTCTTGTATATTGAGACTAAGGATGTAGTGCAATCGTTGCTCAATTACTATATATATATATTATATTTTATATATATATATTATAATATATATATTCAAAATGTGAAATCATTAACATTAGAATCATATATTCAAGAATTTAGATTAATACAATCTAATGAAATAATAAAATATAATCCACTGTTAAATAGCTGCTACACAATAGTGAACAAAACACTCCACAAATTTAGATAATGACAAAATATAAATTTTCAAATGTGAAACCTTAAAC
>APFE030922125.1:11726-22685 GCA_000404065.3 Pinus taeda
AAATGTAAAAACTTTTTACTTAACTAAAATAACTAGCAATTGTCCCAGAAGGTACAAAAAGAGGCCGATAGGATTATTAAATTGGAATTGTTGAATTTTTAGAAGAATTAATTGGTTTGTGGAAAACCTTGTTTTCATGCACTCTATCATTGTGCAATTACTTTTCTTTAGATGTTTTGTTTATATCTATATTACAAAGAACATATTGAATGTCTTATTTCATTTTAGAGTAAGTTAATTACCTGAAATCAAGAGGTTAAGTTGATTACCCAAAATCAAGAAACCTCTATAGATGGCAAAGCATATACGAAGAATACATCTCATTCATATGCAATACCAAATCCATTTTATTTTTTTTCTGAGTAAAATTTCAAAAGCATGAACACATGCCATTTCATATGCACAATAAACCGAACTTCTGAAATTTCAATGCTTGGATGCATCCTATTCATATGCTATAGTAAATCAATATTTTCCTTAAATTTCAATCCATAAACACATGCATTCATGAGCCATAACAGAACCACAAAAAACAAAACCCCCTGACCCATTAACACATTATCTACTCAGAGAGAGGTAAGACGAAATGACATCACTGTCTACAGATCCTCCACAATATATTATCTACTCAGAGAGAGGTAAGAAGAAAGGACAGCACTGTCTACAAATCCTCCATGTCTCCGAAAGAGATGAGGAGCATCCCGTGACCCATTAATGCATTGTCTTCTCACGAGTGCGAGATAAGACTAAAGAAAATCATTAGCTACCGATGTTTCATGTCTCTATAAGGCCTTGATAAATCTTCATTTATTTTGTAAATACAATAATTTAATTGCATTTTAACACTATAAATACTAAAAATGAGCCCATAAAGAGCAGATAATCAAGAAGGAAACCCTTCAATCACAGAGGAATGGTGATTATTTTATAATGACTGAATCCACCTTCTAATAAAATCTTCCTCAATTCTTTCTCTGTTCTTTCCTTCCTTCCCACCAGAGAAGTGCACCACCATTACACAAATACTAGAACTAAATTAGGATCCAGAATAGGCCTCTCTTTGTGGCCACCATTATTATTATTATCACCGCCTCTGTGATTAGAGTCCAGCGCCACTACGTCAACAATAATAAGCTTCTCCGTCTCTTCGGCTTTCTGCAGCTCTTCAGTATCTTGATACAGTCCTCGTGGCCCCAGTCATGCATGATCCACTGATGACATCGCACAAACAAATTGTATAGTCAAAACGTGTCTTCTCTCAACAGCTTTGACATTGATGACTTGAGTACCTAGAGAGTCATTTATTAATAGAATATTCGATTTTTATCAAATATAAAAAACATAACACACTCACTTCAGTACATTTAGATTATGACTCCAACTCATAATATAGGAATCAACAACTTCTAAATTGGCGCTTGGGAACTTACAATAATAGCACACAAACTTACAATAACAACTCACAACAACATACAAAAGCATTACTTCCAATAGTTTTCTTTCCACGAGATTTTTGTTGCATTCTGAATATTGAGAGGGTAAAGAAAATGTAGCTAATGTTGATCCTCAATAAAAGATAGTCTGTTTTTTTCTCTTGACAAAAAGTTTTGAAACATATATGAATAAAAAGCTTTGGACAAAGAGTATTTTTAACTTGGTAAATCTAAATTATCTATACATTTTTTCAAAAATAAAAATTCTACGAGCCTAAATACAGTAAGCCAATTTACAATGTGAATAGGTGTCTAACCGACTTGGTTTCTCTCCAGGACAAGTTAAAGTCACCTAACCCATCCAATCTATGTGGTGTAAATTTACCTATATTTAAATAGAAAATGAAAAATCCAAAAAAAAATTAACAAAAATTAAAAAATACACCAAAACCCTTACCGGTAAAAATAAAAAGCATAAATCAGTGCGACTGTATTTTGATATAATTAAAGCTTAAATTGATTTAAAAATAGATTTTTACAGGATACTAAATATAGAGGTGACGGATGATAGATCCATGATAGTGTATTGATTCCATGAAGTGAACACAATATTCATTGATCGCTAGAATGACTCTTACCTGGTATTGCTCTTCAGATTTTGAAAGTTGCTGAAGCTTTTTTATTTTATTTCGATATTCGATGAATTTGTAAAATTGCTGACACAATTTAAACTTTTCAGCGCCCTCTAGAATTTCATTAATTGCTTCTCTGAGAGTCTCAGCCGGAAAGAACCTCCATCCATCCTCTGTTCGATTCTGCATCTCTTCCAAAATATGAAGAAAGGGCCATAAATCCTCCCGTTTCGGCTCCATCATGGCTCCGACATGGGCTTGAATCTGTGTAAGAAAAGCCGACCCCAGAGATGCTCCGTATATTTTATTGGTATCAAACCTTTCCGCAACACATCTTATATCATCCCTGGTTACAAGTTTGGCCAATTTGATGACAATTTCAGACGACAGAGAACGATTGTCTGCTATCTGTCTCACTATATCAAGCCCCTCGGGCGAACTGAGGTAAGAAATGAGATGGGTTGTAGAAATCGTTATCTGATTGTCCAGCCATCTCTCGATTTCTGATAAAGATGATCGAAATCCAAACCTGTAGAAACTATGTTCATCTGAAGTTCCAGAATTGCTCCCAAATGACATTTCGCTCTCAGCCATTGATCGGGAGATGGCTGAGGAATTCCTAATTGAAGCAATGGGAGCTTCAATGGATGATGAGAAATTGAGGTTCGACTGGAATACAGTTACTATATGTTTAACAGAGCAGGAACCTGGCGGTTCTTGATTCGAAGACAAGTTGTAATAAAGGAAGAGAGACCGGGTACAATGACAGAATCTGTGTTGCTTCTTAGGTAAGCTAAGTATAGCTCGAACCTGAAAGAATTGACCGCAGCGGAAGGAATTAATTGCAAGTAGTAAAAAAATCAAAGGTTGAAACTGTCAAACTTGATTAAATGGTTCAACCACTGTAAAAAAACAAAAAAAAGCAGTGAAATATCTTTTGAAATATCTTTCGAGAGTGACAAAAGAATTGGAAAAAGCAGTGATGCAACTCAAAGGGCCAAGTTCAATGCACAGCAGAACGGGAGGTGAAAAGAAGGCAAATCATATATTTAGAAAAAGCAGTCAATTTCAAATCAACGGTTGAAATTGTCAAACTTGATCAAACGATTCAGGTTAAAAGTGTTGACAATTGTTGATGCATAGAAAGGCCTATCGACCTAATTATTTAAAAAATAAAGATATTCAGAAAATTATAACCAGCAATCAAATGTATTGCATAGTCAAAAACACATTAAAATTTACAAAATAGAAAAAATAACTCATATATATATAATTAATATTTATTAAACTTAAAAAATAATATATTTAATATTAACATATACTTATCATATTTTAAGTATCTTATATTATATATCGCTTTTCTCATTAAAAAGAACATTAGAATTAATAGATTTATTAATGGTAGCAAAATTTTGAGATGTGCTCAATAGATAGCATATTATTAATTTATATTAGTCACTGATTTCAAAGTTAAAATTTGCTTAGTAAATTTTCGTGAAATCTCCCCTAGATCGCATCTTCATTCTCATGGCTCCGTCAATCAGCCCATGGTAGTTGGATAGATCGAAAATAAAGTAGCTGGCCACATAGTCATAATATCAAAAAGCAACTATCCAATCCATGAAGAGCAAAGTATAAAACAAACATGTCTATACGTTATCTCTATCAATTTATTTAACTAGTAATTGTATCATATATTAAAAAAAATAAAAAAATCACTTATATTATTATGTTAAATTATCGATTTTATAACTTTTCTGGTATGTTTTTAATTTTCCAAAATGTTATTTCAAATTTGGAATAGAATTATTTGATAAATTTTTTTTTGAAAAAATAAAATTAAATCTATTTCATATTAGATATTAAAAATAATCATGACTATTACATAGTAATATCTGACTTTCTCACTCAATTACATATGGAAATTATAGACAATTTATTCAATTTTTATAATTTATTTAATAAATCATTAATATTATTGTTTTTCAAAACTATATTATTATAATTTATTATAATATATATAATCAAAAATCAATATAATTATTTCATAATAATAAGATTTTATTAAATCTATTTTAATCGTGATAAAAATAATAATATAGACTTAGTAATGTAAATTAATTTTTTTATTATAATTTATTATAATTAATTTAATTTCTAAATAATATATTATTTGAATAAAATATAATAAAAATTATTTTCTATTGATGAGGATTATGACAAAGTTTTATGTGTAAGGGAAATTATGAGCTTTCCTTTTATTCAACATGATATTTACGAGAATTGGTTATTCATATTCAGATGTTTTAAGTAAAGATGGTGATTATCTTTTTTTTCTGTTAATCTGGTTATTATATTCGATTATGTTTTTAAGTAGAAGACTGGTGATATCTTTTTCTGTAAGTGGCGTTATTTATATTCAGATTTTGTTTTAAGTAGAAGATGGTGATTATCTTTTTTTTTCTGTAAGCTGGTTATTTATATTCAGATTTTGTTTTAAGTAGAAGATGGTGATTATCTTTTTTTCTGTAAGCTGGTTATTTATATTCAGATTTTGTTTTAAGTAGAAGATGGTGATTATCTTTTTTTCTGTAAGCTGGTTATTTATATTCAGATTTTGTTTTAAGTAGAAGATGGTGATTATCTTTTTTTAAGTAGAAGATGGTGATTATCTTTTTTTCTGTAAGCTGGTTATTTATATTCAGATTTTGTTTTAAGTAGAAGATGGTGATTATCTTTTTTTCTGTAAGCTGGGGCGGGACTGACTCTCCGATTTACATGTCCATTAAGTACCCCTCAATAGGGGAAGGGTAGCCCAAGATTTGAACCCAAGACTTCCGGTTTGGTGAGACTTCATTTCCACGGTCCTTGCCGCTTGAGCTACCCCATGTGGACAAGTAGAAGATGGTGATTATCTAAATGCCTTCAAATTTTCTTTTTCTAGTGGATGAAGATTGCTTAATTGTTTTAGGGATCAACATGAAATGTTGTATAAAGTAGTGATTTCAGAACAGAACATCATTCACATTCTAAAACATTATGAAACTATGTCAAAAGCAATCTCACGAAGAAATTAAAGATAATAATATGCATTCATTGTGGGAAAATATGCATGATTGGTTCATTGTGGGAAAATATGCATGATTGGAAGAGGAAAGTAAAATATCTTTAAGCTAATTGCATTGTTCTTTATCAAAGGTTGTAATTATAATAAAAATTCATAATTTTCTATCTCAAATGTGAGATTATTTATTGGATTGGTTGTTGAGGAAATTAAAAAAAAAAAAGAAATTTCCCAACAACAACATGACAATGTATAAATGTTGTTTATGGACTAGGACTTCCAAGTCTATAAGAGTTAAGAGGAAGGCAAATAAGTCTCAAATATGCATGGAATGGTTCCAATGGCTATAATAGCTACCTTTGGCCAATCACATCAAAACCAACTATTGCTTTTGACACAAAAGTTGACTAGAAATAGTTTTGTTCCATAAGTGATTAATTTGTGATTTTTCATCTACTTAACAATGCAATGGTTATGATTGTGATAATACCTACGTTTTGCTTATTACATCAAAGCCACCCTTATTTCCCTTGGGATAAAAATGTATTGTATGGGTGATAAGCGATTAATGTGTGATTTTTCATGTGCATAATAATTTGATTGACAAATTTCCACCTTATATGTCCGTTGTGGAATTCAATTATTTAAGTTCCACTAAAATCACTTGTAAATTCATTTGTCAAATTTGAGCTTTCTTAAAAATACAAAACCAAAAAATAGCTAAAACCATCTAACTAGAAACCTTATTTTATTGTTTCTAGATAATTGATCTCAATACTTTTTTTGCACTAGTTTCCAAAGTGAGATGGTTCCATTTTGTTTACATTTTATGGTAATGTTAAAATGGCTCCATTTTTATTTACATGATAGGAAAATGCCACATGAAAATATCATGTTGGTAACATACCGCAAGTGTCCACTCAATTCTCTTTGTGTGATCAAGTTGAACACATAAAAAATGGTAGAAGCAACAAAAGTGTGAAGGGTGGCAAAAGCACTAAACAACTCACATACTGATATTCTTCGCTACTATTTTGATTGTGAGGTAGAACACACTATTTTCATGATAACCAAAGAAATCTAGATTTATTAATATCAAAACTATATTCATAGACTTATATCAAAGAGCGCACTATTTTCATGATCACCAAAGAAATCCAGACTTATTAATATCAAAACTATATTCATAGACTTATATCAAAGGCATATCACATTATTTTCATGATCACCAATGAAATCCAAACTTATAAATATCAAAACTATACTTATGATCACTGAAAAGCTTGAGACTTATATCAACCTAGAAATTTGTTGTGTAGACTTAAGGTTTTATTAGTAGGTTTGATCATTCTTGTAACAAAATAGAATAATCTTCCTTCTAATGTTTGAAATGGTGAGTCTATGGATTTTGTATTGCATTACTTGTATGAGAAATATCTATGGTAAGGAAAAGTCAATTGGTAGTTGCAAATAGCTATGAATCTCATGAGTTGTACACGTTTTGATAATGTAACTTTGAAAGTCAATCCAACAATGGACTAACATGGCTAATAAGGTGCATTCTAAAGCCGAGCTTAATGATATTAAGGATAAAATCAAGTCATCTAAAGTGAAATTCCATGCTAAGGCAAAACAACTTAGAGATCAATTTGATTCTTTTTTTTATAGCATTAGAACTAATTTAAGTTTGATTTTTGATACATTATTATATATGAACATGTATATAAAAAGCTTTCATCTCACTTCTCTTACTACAAATATAAAAAATAAAAATATTTTATTTGTATTAAGGTTCATTACAAATATTTTTTATAATGTCACTTACACACTATGATATAATATATTTGACATACATAAAATATTCACTATTTTAAGGTGAATACTTCCATTTAAAAAAAATAAATAAATAAATAAATAAATCATGGAAAATGACAGTTAAAGAAGCTCATGGAACTATCTTAGTTAAAGAAGCTCATGGAACTGTCTTAATGACAATTGATGAAGTGCATATGGGCAAAAGAGACAAGGAGGTAAAGAGGGAAGAAGCTAGTGAGAGAGAGAAATAAGTATGTAAATAGAAATCAGACGAGTATTAAAGGTGGTTGAATATAAATTAGTACAATAATTATAAAACAACATTTCTTCTATAATTCATCACTCGAATTTAATATTGCTAATGAATAAAATAAATAGCCAGTTAGTATTTGTCACTAGCACGGAAATTTCGCAAATTTGATAGTTCATGGTTAAATAATGCAATGACTTCAAATCTTCAAACAATATGAGTAGAAACATACCCCTTTCCCTATCTCTATCTATATATATAAAAACTTGTATTCATAATATTTTTATTAATAAAAAATACAGTTAATTCTTTAAAATTAATAAATAATAAATTATATTAAATTTTGAAACTAATAAAAAAACAAAATAATTTTAAAACCATGGTCGGTGACTTGAACCTTGCCGCGTGACCTTTTCGTAACTTCGTCGTACATTCGAATGTCGAGCTCTATTTGAAGTCATGAATGCCCAATCGCAGATTTTTAGGCTTCAACGTTGAAAAGTGAAACTGAAAAACCATCCAAAAAAGTTTTCATCTCATCTCTTGCTTTATATCTTTTAAAATCAAATCTTGTTAAGAAAATTCAAAATTATGCAATGCCACTTTCACAAGTTGAAATAGGTAATATTTGTGATTGCAAAGTGTATATATAAGTTTTTGTGCATATCATTTTCATATATTTGTTATTTGATTAATAAGTTCTGTTATACGGTGAATGCTGGATAGTTATGTAGCATATCTTTGTTTCTTATGTGCCACAACATTAAGAAATAATGCCACATCAATTAGGTTTTGCATGGAGAAGAATTCAAGATCAAACATTATTTAAATAGGAGTTAAAATTTTACCAAAACACAGTGAAAGAAATGAGATTATGATGAAAGGACACATCATAGGCTTTCCAATTTATAAAAATCCTTATCACTTAGCGGATCACATATATGTTTTTATGGAGTTTTAGTGCCACAAGGACATTTCTCCTTGTAACAATTCTTGTAGCATATTTGAAAAGAATAACCTTTACTAAAAGGAGATTGTAATAATTATGGTAGCATGGGGTTGTATTGCCACAAGGACATTTCTTTCTCCTTGTAACAATTCTTGTATCAGATTTGAAAAGAATAACCTTTACTAAAAGGAGATTGTAATAATTATGGTAGCAGATTTGCAAAAAAATACCATATACGTTTCCCAGGAGTCGTAGTGCCATAAGGAAATGAATAAAAATCACTAAACAAATAGGCACAATTCGTAATCTTGATTGGTTGAATAGTGGTGGTTTCGCACTCGCAGCCCCATGCCAATGCATACCACTAAACCGCAGATAAAGGATCACATATATGTTTCCATGGAGTTGTAGTGCCGCAAGGAGATTGTAATAATTCTGGTAGCAGATTTGCAAAGAAGTACCTTTACCAAAAGGAGACTATAATAATTATGGTTGCAGATTTGCAAAGAAGTATCTTTACCAATTGAAACATGGAATTACTTCATGGGTCAAAATACATATATATCACTATTTATTAAATCACTAAGCAAATAGGTACACTTCATAATCTTTTCCCGTTGAACAACAGTGGTTCTTCACTCCAGCCAAACGCCATGGACCACGATCCCTTCCAATTGCTTTAACTTTCCTATGGACTTTGAAATATTTGGGAGTGGAGAAAAACCGGTAATTCCAGTAACTGTAAGTTACCTGCAATATGTTCTAGGTTACAAGATTAACAAGTAATGGTTGCACAAATTAAGATTTGGTTGATAGTTAAAGCTACAGGATTTAATGTAGAAAAACTTTCAATCATCTAACATTAGATCTGATGGTACAAAGAGGTGCAGAGTGGCACATGGGGGGAGTAAACGCCTGACGACGTAATTAGATTAAAACATCGGTGAAATTATGGTTTAGTTATTACTTTAGTTTTATTTTAATTACTTTTAATTTTTATTTTAGTTGTTACTTCAATTTTTATAATAATTTAGTTTTAGTTTTAACTTTATAATTTATTTTTCATTGCTAATTAATATATACTTTTATATTATTAATTTTTATTTTGTATAGTTTGAATTATTGATTTATTTTATTTTATTCATTAGTTTGGTTGTATTATTAATTTGATTCATTTTACTTAATATGATTATAATTTACTTAAATATAGTTTTAGTTGCATTTTGATTAAGATGTCAAGCATGATCCCCATGAAAATTTACGAGCTCTTAGGGTGAATAAAATGCACTAGTGACATCTGACACATGTCAAGAACCGTGAAATAAGATACAAATTTTTAAGCCAATCAAATGCTAACAAATTATTATCTTTTTTAATTAAAATAAGAAATAATTTAATGATTTATAAAGTTAAACATTGAAAGTTCTCATCGCCAATGATAAACTAATAGTGGTCAAGTGGCAAGTTGATTGCCTTTAGTCTTGCTAAGACTCTAGCAATGGGTTTTCATGTTCACTACTATTGCCAATCGATTTTCATGTTGACTAATCTGGTTTTTCGGTCATATATCTGGCAAGCATGACAACTTCTGACAGCAATAATGCACTCTTTGAATATGGTTGGCCAGAAGTAACCAACACGGGAGAATTCTGTGCGCAGTAGCATACCCAGATAAGTGTCCACCACAAGCACCTGAATGACATTCATTCAAAGCTTTCTCGGCTTCCTCTTGAGTGAGGCACCTATGTAAAATCGTATCGACACCACGACGATAAAGCGTATCACCAATGATCAGATAATATTTGGCTTGGTATCGAGTACATCGTTGTTCAGAGCGAGAGGTATTAGGCCGGAAAGCTTGGGTCTGGAGATAGACCAGTATATCTCGATACCACAGATCACTTGACGAGATAAGAAACAAAGACTCATCCAAGATTGATGCTTCTGATGTTGAATCATTAGAGGATGAGGGAAGGTCGCAAAGTAACTCGGCAAAAACAAGAGATTTATTTGATTTAGATTTGATGAATTCCAAATAAAACTCATTCGAAATAACTATCCATTTTGAATATTTTCCCCCCAGCAATTAACATGACAAAATGTATGTCATACGGTTGCAATCTGATATAATAGTAGTTTTACGAAGGAGGATGTAATGACGAAATCTTTGCACAGCTTGAACAGTTGCCAAAGCTAACTTTTCAACATAGGAATACTTACTTTCGGTATCGTTGAGATTACGACTCAAATAATAAATAGGATGTTCAATTCCACTTTCTTCTTGGACTAAAACCATGCCAATGGTTTTATCTGCAGCATCGAAACACAGGTAATAGTCTTTTTGATAGTTTGGGGCATACATTAATGATGCCCTAATCAGGGAATCTTTAAGAGCATCAAAGGAAGCTTGCATAACCTGATCCCAATGGAAGGGTACCCCTTTCTTCAGTAGACAAGAAAAACCTTTAGCCAATTTAGCATAGTTTGGAATGAACCTCCTCAGAAATTTTGCCTTCCCTTGAAGTCTTTGTAACTGTAACAAGTTTAAAGGTGGAGGCAAGTCAAGGATTTCCTGAACCTTAATTGGATCGAGTCGAATTCCATCTTTTGAGACCACGAATCCAAGCAATCGACCAGAGCCGATACAAAACATACACTTATATGGATTGAGTCGTATCTTGTAGTGTCGGCACCGTAAAAATATTGCTCTGAAATGTTGCAGGTGATCAGTCCACTTTCGTGAATGAGCAGGCAAATCATCAAGATAAGATTGAACAATGTTCTTGATGTCAAGGAAGGCATAATTTGTTGCCCTC
>APFE030922130.1:4644-14644 GCA_000404065.3 Pinus taeda
ACATGACCACTCTTTACTTCACGAAAAATTCCTTTCTCTTTTCAAAGACGTCAAATGCTACTCTAAAGCAAACTTTGCAAAGGAGATCTTTGATATTTTCCTATTTAATAAAATGTAAAACTAATTTAATCAAAGAAATTTCAAGATTTATGAAAATCTATGAAAACTCACTCAAAAAAGCAAATCAAAGGAAATTTACCTAACTTTCCCTAACAAGTAAATCTAAGAAGCAAAAGCCTACTAAGATGATTCCGGGATGTTTTACTTGGCAACAATCAGTCCAAGGACTAGTTTATGCAGAATCACAAACTAATCAAAACAAAAACTCAATCTCTTTTTGTTCTTTTTGAAAATGAAATTCACAACTTTAAATGAACAAGTTATATCGAAATTTTGCAAAGAGGCAACACAAAGGTAGGTTGCTCACTCGGGTAGACTTTACGACTGGTCCGACTCCTAAGAAGACTGAGAAAACCAGAGATATCTAAGGCTTCGCAACTTCTAAACCCAAAGTCACTTCAGGACCAATAAAAATCAAAACCCTAAGGTTAAAATCTCAATGAATTTCACTAAAACTTTCAACACTAATGGAACAAGTGCAGGTGAAGATTTTTGACAGTCAACTAGTGGATCTAGGCAGAAAAGAATAGGAAAAATAAAATCTAAAAGGAAAAAGTGATGAAAAAGGAAATTTTCTCAATTTTAACAGGGTACGCAGGCAGCCTGTTTAACCAGGTGCGTGCACGCTCTGTGTACACAGATACAGTGCATACAGGTACACACTATGTCTAACTCAGAGGGTGCGTACTACTGCAAAATGAAGAAAAACTAAGTTCTAACTCGACTCTAAGCTAAGCCACCCAAAAACACAGTCAAGCAACCAAAAAACAAAAGAAACGAGACTCTTTTCAGATCAAAGTAATACTAAAAGGAAAAATCAATCACATCAATGGATTCCCCAGTGGAGTCACCAATTTGTCATGCGGAAAGAGTTATTTTTGCGGACAAACCTAACCTCCCTAGGAGTCTAAGACTCTCTAGTGACAAACAAAACAAACAAGAGCAATCCTTCTCTAAACATACATTATTCTATGAGAAACCAAGTGTCGTTCGATCCTACCTCAAATCCAACGCTTGTTGTAGCAGTCCAGCCTTGCTGATCCAGATGAGCTCCTCCTTCACTTTAAGACCTGCATACACTAACAATCAAACGATTACATAACACCTGAATATTTCATAAAACAAAGCATATTCATCATATAGACCAAGGAGTACATGAAATAATTCATTAACAACAAATCATTGAGAAGAATGGACTTATTTGTATTAAGGAAACAAAAAAGGAACCATTACAACCTGAGCCTTGGTGTTGTGCAAGCTCCTCCCAGGGTCCAACAAGAGATTTCCTCTACTTTGACAAGCTCACCCACTTCCAAATGAAACAAGAAAGGATGGTAATCTCTCCTCACAAGCAATGGAAGTCCTAATTCCAGCAGCATCTACCCTTTAGAATGTTCAACTTTCAACCTCCCCCTCCTCTGGCCCAAGGCCTGTATTTATAGTGTTCTAGAGGAAGTTATTCAGTTCCAACATCAATGGGATACTCCCGCTTTTGGATGGGGTAGCTCCTCTCTTGATGGGATAAGTTCCTCTATCATAGGGATGCATGAACCATCTGGAGGCGCTCAATACATGTCAAACACTCTTCTAGAAGGCTCTAGAAGTGACCACAAGTAACATTTTAAAGATGAAACTCACGCCTTTTTACCTTTACAGGCGTACGCACCCATCCTTTGGCTCACAGAGCGTATAAGTACGTAGGTACAATGAGTTTGGGATGCGTACACGCAGGCAAGGTAGAGAGAACCTGCGTACCCAGAGATAAACATGTTTTTAGTGACTTTCTCTCTTTTTGGAAGTTTGACATGAAGAGCAGAGGTATTAGGCTTGACAAGGAGGATAATATGACTATTGATGGAGCCACATTAACTGCAGATAGTCATGGTGACAAATTTCAGTGTAACAGTGTGGGTGGGGGTGGTTTGCGTGGAATTCTCTATCTTATTAGATTGATCTCACTTCTTGGTGAGACCTTCGCAATCTCTTCTTCACCCCCTCATGGAGGTGAAATCAACGGGCTAGTTTCTAGTTCTGTGTTACCTTTATTTCTATAGATTCTCCCACTTCGTGTGGCCCCAAAAATTAATTTATTTGTCTAAACTACTTTTCACATAGTAGCATTTTAATCGAAGTGTTTAAAGATTTAACATACTTTCCTCACGGTCCCTTGAGGAAACATTATTCCACCTCGCTATAGATGACTGAAGTATCAACAATATATTCAGTGATGAATCCTCAAACGATTCGATCGAGCCAGTGATCGACAGTGCACGCAATCTAATCTTCCAATGGTCCCATTCTATGCACCAATTTTGGAGTCCACACAATAGGTTTGTTGAGTTTACACCTTCCTTGGCTATCTTCTAGCTTCACGATCCACTCGTACAATTTAGTGGGGAAGGATGCAAAGACAATTTCATGGATCTTTGTATGCAAGTAGCAGTCTAACCACTCTTCCTATGATAGTCACGGATTCTTATTTTCCTGCACTGTGAACTCATGAATCTTTTTGTGTAACCAATATTCAATTCCTTTCTTTGTGAAGACATCTCCACGTAGATCCCGGTCCCGTCAGTAGAACCATTTGTTGGCTTGTTTGGGCCTAACCCAAGTTCGGAGCTATTTAGCGAAACAAATCCCTATACTACTAGCCCTTTCAGCAACAATCCGTGGAGCGCGGACTGAGGTCTTGCCCGAAGTAGTATGGGAGGGTGCTAGAGCTAGGTTCCCACATCTTTGATATGTCTGAGAGGTACAATTGGTTCTTTGTTTGTTCCGTTTCACAGGTTGCTTCACGCACTTCGCGTTCCTCTTAGCTTGATGCACTGCCTTCATGCAACCTGTTGTGGCCACCAACAACCCCCCTCCTTCTTCAGTATTAGAAATAACATAAAACAAGTCGGGACACTTCGTAAAAAATTCAATTTTTTTTTTTTTTTTACTCCTTAAAAATACATCGCATCACGAGAAGAGACTAGAACATTTTTTTATGAGCACAATAAAAAACTGCGAAAAAGCGACGCAAAATTCATCGCATCGCATACATTAAGAAAACGCCCATAAATGAAGATCTTAAGAAATCTCCGATGGTCAATATGCGACATCGCATATCACAACATCGCACAAACAGCACACAATGATTTAACATGATCTGCGATCTTGAGATAAACGTGACAAACGCGATGCTACGATGCTTCGATGCTGCAATCTGCGATATCACAATCTTGACAAAATGCGATAACACGATAACATAATGTAAATTGCAGAAATAGCCCATCGCAAATTTTCCTCAGCTCAACATTCAAGAAAAGTTCTCCGTAAACCAAAAAATTGGATGCGCACCTTAAAGAAAATTAATGAATGTATCCCAAAGTGTTAATGAAGGACAATTTTGTGTTTGTAACATTATTTCACACATTCAGTTCACAATGGGTAACATTATTTTATACATTCATAGAGTTCAGAGCTTTTGCATCAATATTTATTGTCATTACTCTTTTCCTTCGCGTGAACTGTAGGAATGAAAAAGAGGAAACATCAAAGGAAAAAGGGAAAGCACCAATGCTCGGAGATAGAGAAGAGATGCCCTCATAAACGGATACCGCATGCAACGCAACCACAAATTCCAGAGTATTTCTGAACATATGCTCACATCAGTATCCGACTCAACACTCGGGGTCAAAATCTCACAAAAGTAGTATGTTTACGAAAACATACTGAAGCTTATACCCGGTAAAGGAAAAAAGGCGCTAAAGGCAAAAAACGCACCAGAAAGGTCTGGATCAAAAAACGGAGGCAGTTTTTGATGCGCTAATCGTGCATCGCTAAGAAAATTGTTCAGTAAGCAAGGTTCCTAACTTGCTTAGTCATTCACAAGTCTGGAAATCAAGATAGCAAAAGCAGAAGGCAATCAGCTGACTCTTCCCAGGCCAATGTTGAATGCTTGCAACATTAAGGAGCAAAAGCAGAAATAGTTAGGAATTAGATTCGATTTTTTAGAAATAAGTTTGCTTAGAAAAAGGGCGGTCATTTAAACCGTATCCTAAAATTTATGTAATTAAGTTATTTTAGTTAGCAGTATTTAAACCCTTCTCGTGCATTTAGAGAAGGGTCCAGGAATTTGTCAAAAACTTATCCTCAGAACATGCACTTCTACACCTCAGACAAGGTTTTGATGAATGAAAGGATCAAGATTTATTAATGTTTGCATTTGATATCTGCTACTAATGTTGCACTTCTGTACTCTTAGTAGATATTAGAACAAGGAGAGATAAATCATTGTTGCTTGAAGCTTATGCGCAGGACCAGTCATAAATGGTACTTTTATCTCTTGACCATTTCTGCTTATATTCTTAAACCAATATACAGTTTTTAGTTGCTTATATATTATTACATGAATGTTTGTGTTACCATTTGGCACTTTTGTACGGTGGAGCCATTTATTTATGTTTAATGTGTGAATAACTTATTATGCGATATGCTGTTCACAACTGTTTTGCCTAACTTTTTATGCAAAATGGTTCATCTTAATTGATTTCCATTCTTATAATCCCTGAATGATCTTTATTACCAGTTATTATATGAAATCTCTTTAGATCGCATATTAGAAGAATTACATCCCGGGTTAGCATAGATTAGATGTGTTGTTTTCATTAGATTACAATAGCATAGAGTTATATTAAAGTAGTTTAGATAGGAACTTTTAGATCTGCAACATCTGATCCTGCACACACACACACACACACACCCTTAGATTGGGAAACTGGTCCCATTATCCCTAGTTGGACCCGCTATACCAAACGGATAAGGAGCTGTCAACCAAGGTCTGGACTAGACAGTTATCCCCCTTGTTGTCGACCCGATTTTCAGGGCTTCAACACAACCCTAATCAGGGGCTCTGTCATGGTCTGCATTATTACCCAAGATCTTACTTATCTTCTAGTGTTAATTAATTACCTTCACCTACTTGAATGTCTTAAGTTATAATTAGCAATACAAAACATTCGCACATGATTGTGTAGTAAATAAACAGTATACTTGCAAATTATATCCAATCATGCATTAAACCAGGAAAATATATACATAATTATAGAAAAACTTCTCTTTATTGATTCTCCCAACAGTTACAGACTCGACATGTCTTGCGCACTCAGCTGCAAGGGTCCGCACACTCAGTTGTGGACTGCTAGACCCCTGTGCACTCAGCTGCAGAGCCTTCTCCTACTCTACGACCCACAAACACACTTTACACTTCAACTCAATCACTTATATTTCTTATGCTTTTCTTCTACTCATTTCTTAGTTATATTTTACACTTAGAGCCTCGCTCTATTTATACAATCCCATGGTCTGCAAACCATGGGTAGGTCTATCCAGCTGACATTACATTACAAAAACTAGGGTGGACAACCCTGTGAATCTATTATACTTTTGCACCCCGCACCCGCAATTTGCAAAGCTTTTACAAAATGATTTGGTCAAAACTTGGGCTTTAAGCCCCAAAACATGCTTTGGGGGGATCCCATGCCCAACAGTTATGATGATATGGGTGAATGCAATGCAAATGATGAAACGTTTGTTAATGCAATTATCTAAAGAAAATAAAAATACTTCCCTTAGAAAAATTAACATGTATTTACACTCATATCCATCTTTGAGTACAAATATTCGAGGATTTTGAATTTTTTTCCAAGGTCTTTATGATATTATCTATTTATATGTTAATGGATATTATCTATTTATATGATAAAAGGGGTAGGAGATAAGGGACGCCCTTTCTTGAATCCAATATTTTATTTTATTTCTTTTCACCATCCCTCAGTGGTCCTAAGCTTAGCAATAACATTCTCATACAACCTTGCTACAACAATAGTCAACCCTAAAGAAACCATTATATGTTCTATTCTCTTCCATAACTTTTTTTTATGAATGTCATATGCTTATAATGATTTTTTACCCAAGGATTTTTTGTAATTTTATTAATGAAAAAAATTCAATATAACAATTTGGATTGAATCAAATCATTATTTTTATGATTACTTTTTTACCTTTTTACCATTTATTATGTTTGTAAGTGAGCCAATCATGTAAATATTGATGAAAACTTGACTAAACTAAGGGGGGGGTGGGTTGAATCAATTTAGTTCATTCACGAACATTGAAATTATTTTATTTTAACTTATTAAGTAAGTTGTTAAATGAGAATCATACACCATATGAACAACATATTTAAAATACAAACAACATGTAACCATGTACACCACAACATAAAGTGAGCACACAAAAATATCACACATAGACACCGAATTTAAGTGGAAACCCATAAAAGGAGATAACGGTGAACTTTATTGGTGTAATGTAAAGGAAATCTCCCACTACCTTATTACATCTTATTTTTTGTAGGCTCCAACCTACAAGAGGATACTACCTCAAATTTTCTTCAAACTACAACATGCAAGGAAACTCCAACTCCTATAAGATTTATGTAGGCTACCACCAATAGGAGGCTTCTACCTCAATAGGATCCAACTTGTTATTTATCAATATACAACTTGAAAGGAGACCATAATACCCTCATACAAAATGAAAAGAATATGTTGGTTTACCTGGTCTATAACTATACATACCTCCATCTCTGATTCTACGTCTTCTTCTCCTTAAATTTGCATCACATCTGATCTATATATGCTAGGTACACCTTTATCATCCCTCACATTTCGTAACTCTCTAACTATATATCATTTAAAACTCACACATTTTTATAAGAAAGCTTTGATGGTGGTTGGTATGCCAAACTTGAACATGAAGTAAACAATTTTTCCTCTTTACATTCCACCAATTTGTTTCACACCTCTTTAGATTTTGAATATTAAAAAAATAAATGATCCAGACAATTTTATTTTCATCCACTTTTAAATATGCCAACATATGAAGCAAGTAACACATTATAACGTGATAACACGTGAAAACATTCACTCTCCAATGCAGGAAATATGCATGCACCATATGAAAGCAATACATTACTCTCCAATGTCATATTTATGTTTTGCAACCTCTTTCACCACAACTTCTTCATGCCATTTCCTTAATGGCCTTGAGTCTTTCCTTGTATGTCATGGACTCTTGCCTTTTTTTCATGGAGTCTTGTATTTTCCCTGCATCTGTGCAACATCTCTCCAAGGCTAATCTCTATAACATTTAGAAATTTGTTGCTTTTTTGTTTCTCACTGTCTTCCTACTTCTTTGATGCTCCTTTACCCTGCTTCTCCTTCTTTGTCATCACCCTCAACATCAAACAACACATTGTACAAATTATCTGAAGAATTTATCCCACATACTTATAAGAAACACATTCCTAGTCCTTTGTTGGTCATTTTCCATCAATGACAAAAGTGCCATCAATCTCCCTCTTAGGCATTGATGTCAATAGAATGATCCTCCATCTCTTTTCCTAATCAATTTCAACAACCTTTTCTTACCTCCCCATTTGACATCAATGGAAAGGGGTTCTCCACAATTATAAAGCTTGTGCATATAAGGTTGGTCATATTCACCCTTCATATCCCTAGATATCCTGTTAGTGTGATTACCATGAAATATCCAAGCATACTCATCGACATCAAAATAGCCTTGCACTTGGGGTACCCTGTAAATGTATTTCAGATGTTGATAAGTGTGGCCTAGTTTTGTATGGTCAAGGTCAAAATAGTGAATGGTATGTGGATAGTGGTTGCTCAAGACATATGACAGGAGATAAAAGAAAGTTTGTATCCCCATATGAAAATAAAATTGGAAATGTTACATTTGGAAATGATGAAGCATTAAGACTTAGAGGAAAAGGTAAAGTCAATCTGAATAATAGAAACGGAAAGGCTTAGGATGTAATGTTTGTAAATGGTATGAAACATAAATTTTTGAGTGTAAGTCAGGTGTGTGGCATAGAATGTGATGTTCTCCTCAAATCTCAGGATTGTAAAGTTAGATCATCAACATATCCCACATACTTCTAAGAAACACATTGTTGGTCCTTTGTTGGTCATTTTCCATAAATGACAATAATGGCATCAATATCCCCCCTGTCATGAGTCAAGTGTGCTTCAAACTCGAGACATTTTTCTCTCATACCACTTGTTGGAATCATGATTTCCACTACGCTAAAACCTGCAAGTGTTAGTAAATGGACACATTGCTAGAGTTAACGGATCCTTGAGAGGTGGTTAAGCAGATGTCATGAAACATATGGGGAGAAATGGATTTTCCAATGCCCAACAATCTCTCCCCTAGCACAGAAGTATGGAGGCAGAGGAAAAAATAGGAGAAGGAACACAAAGTATGGAGGTAGAGGATAAAACAAGAGAAGGAACACAATCTTGTCATTGGTGCCAAAGGGGGAGAATGTTGAAAATGTTGACATTGATGTCAAATGATCATGTTAGTTATGTTAAGGATAATTTTTTTTGATTTTCTTATGATTGGTTTATGTTGATTACTTAAAATGTAAAGGCTGATAAGTGATGTGAACTGCAAAGGCTATGATGATCAATGTGAAGGTCAAAATATGTTAAATAAATATGTTGATTGATTATCTTAATGTATGGCTTACAATCAAAATGGAAGATGGCACATGATGTCTTGAGAGATAAGTTGGAAAATGTATGATTTTATTAACCAAAATGCTCAAAGGCATTAATATGTGGCTAGTATAAATCTAAAACATGTAACTAATACAAATCAGAAAAGATTTCAAGATTTGTCTTTTGTAATAATTGTTGATGGCCTATATTATTTTATCTCCATTTTACTACAAAATTCTAAATTTCAAATCTGAAAATGGAGAGGCACATTGGGAACATCCCTAGAAGACCAAGAGACAACTCCTTATTTTGTATTACTACCTAGAATACAAATAGTCGATAAGATATGCTTATAAAATATACATTGTCAAATGAGAAAATATATTTTTGATGTTGAGTAGTTTGTATGAGAAGGTTCATGAGTAGCATTCTAGTAAGGAGAAGGAGAGAAAAGTAAAAGAAGAGGAATAAAATTAAAGAAGAGAAGAAAAGAAGATAAGTAGCAGATTTGAGAGAAAAAATTAATCTCAAGTAACCAGAAAACTTGACTTTGTATTATGATTGGGAGATTGCAGACTCCTTTCAAGTTGTATCTTAATAAAGAATGAGTTGTAGCTTGCTGAGGTATGAGGCTCTGGAGGGTTGTAGCTTGCTGAGGTATGAGGCTCTGGGGGGTTGTAGCTTGCAAAATATTATGGGAGTTGGAGCTTCCTTGAGGTAGTAGCCTCCTATAGGTTGGAGCCTATAGAAAATTTTATGTAATAGGGGAATAGGTACTTTCCTTCACATCACTTTGAGAAAAAAATTCATGGCTTTCTCCCTTATGGATTTCCACTTATATATGCCATGAATGTTGAGTGAATGCTCTTGAATTCTGAATAAGTATATATGTAAATGTCTCTTTGTATGGTAATTGTGAAAGAAACCATTAATAATATAACATATACATAAGTCATTAGTTGCATAAGAAGATAATAGAAAAAGAAAATTAATTTGAGCTACAAATTGAAAACATAAAATTACAGATTCACCCCTTTGCCTCTCAGTAATTTCCAAGTTTTCATCAAGTGGTATCAAATCTCGACGTCTCAAGTTCGAATCACACCTGACTCACAGTGGGGGGGATATTATTAGGAATTCGATAATCCATTCCATGTGTGTTTCATGACATGTGCTTAACTACCTCTCAAGGATTCATTAACTCTGGCGATGCATTTGTTTACTATCACTTGTGGGTTTTGGTGTAATGGAAATCGTGATTCCAACAAATAAAATATCTACCATCTCTAATGCCTTGGTGATTTAAA